>VSMD01014967.1:0-97940 GCA_008750895.1 Mirza zaza
CCCAAATCCAGAGGTCTCCTCTCTGCCACAGATTGAGTGCTGCAGGACATTTAGGTTTTAGGAAGACACTGGAAATTCTTTGCCTGAGAACTTTGCCTGAACTACTTGCCCTGGATTTTGTTGACATTTCTCAGACTATGGAGCAGTTTAGGTAGCTTCTACCTGGAGCTCTCTGGCACTCTTCTTCCCTCATGGTCTGATAGCTTCCCATACCTTTGTTGACTCCCTCCCTATTTCCCTTCACACAGGCAGTTCTCTTAGTACAATTCTTGCACATTTAATCTTATTTTGGAGTCTGTTTCTCAAAGGACCCAGACTAACAGATATGTTAATACAACTATTAATTTTCTCCGCCATCTAAAATGTGGAAAATGAAAAATAAAATAAATGTAATAAAAATAAGAAATGGATAAATGAATTAGAATGAAGTTCACATAGGATATGTTAGAAGATATTTAAGAGTAAAATTTTAGATTTTTTTTCTTGTTTTTCACACGGATTGCTTACTTTTGAAAAAAAATGATGTACAACTGAAACAAAATTTGAAAAAGGGAAAATATCTATGATCTCATAACCATAAAATTATTTTCATTGTTGCATATAATTTATTAGCCCTTGACTCTCTATATATGCATATTTTGTGTAATTGCAACTAATATATGTATACCATTCTATTATCTAGTTTTTCACTTAATAATTTTTCATGTGTTCACATAGTTTGAATATCTTTTTAATGCCTGTGTGATATCACAATAGTTCCAAATTTGTCGTATCATTTTCCTATTGTGAACTTTCACATTTTTCCTTCTTTTTTTTTTTTGCTATTATAAATATTCTACTATGATCTCTCTTAAAATATTTTGGTTACATTGAAATGTTACCTGAGTATAAATTCCCCAGAGAGGGTTTACAGGGCCAAGGGAGATGATAATCTTTATATCATTTGCTACCTTTGACAATTTTCTTTTCCAAAAGAGTGACACCATGGCACCAACAGAAAATGAGAATTCCAAATTAAGCGTTACCTTATCGTCATTAAGTATTGGGCATTACACATCATTTTTCTCACCTAAAGAAAAAATGCTGTAAGCTTTCTAAAAAACTTGTACTTCTTTAATTATTAACAAAGATAAACATTTTCAATCAATATATATTTCAAAATAAAAAAAACATTTAATTAAACAAAAGCATTTATAGTAGATTTGACTATTCATGTATTGATTCAGTTCTTATCCAGGCAAGAATACATACTTTTTTTTCTTTCATTGTAAGAATACTTGTTTTGTGTTTTTAAAGACATCTTTTGTCCCTTCAAAGTTAAGTAGCTATTCTTTTTCAGTTCCATAACACCAGGACAAAGCAACAGGCACATTTTATACTATTAATAACAGGTAGAACTTATGAACATTGCAGATAACTTTATTTAGCATCATTTATTTATCATCTTTTTACCTTAGGACAGCAATAATGGAAATCCTAAAACCACTCAGAGGTTATATAATGGAATCTTATCTTCTTTCATACATCTTCATATTTTAAAGACCCAGTAAGAACATGTAAGCAGGGTATCCTCCTTTGAAGGCAGGGCCGGCAAGACTGAAAATTCTATGTAGGCACCTGAGCCTTACTTCACTGAGACACGTGGTGCCTTCTTCCACAAAGCTGCTGGTACATTTGTTTGGGTACATGGAAGGTAATTCTCACCTTTCTTAAAATTTTTATTTTTTAATTTCAGAATATTACGGGGATACAAATGCTTATATTGTCTCTGCACTGCCTGAGTCAGAGCTACGAGCATACTCATTCCCCAGACAGTGCGCACTGCACCTGTTAGGCATGAGTTTTGTTGACAGTGGGAAAGCACTGGAGAAGAATTCAGGAAGGAACAGCTTTCGATTGCTCTTTTTGAAAATTCTTCTACCAGGCATTTTCCTGGGATTTATTTTAAAGAAAAGTAGTGCCATGACTGGCACTGTTTCTAAAATAAGTTTTCTAAAACTACCCATTGTATTAACAAAACAACTAAAATATGAAATATGTCTTCCCCAAATCATATAATCACTGAAATAAGTTTACCAATGACAGAATTTATTGCTCTTTTTTCTGTTCTCTAAAAGCATTTTGCATATATTTTTATTTCACGCTACCTTATTATATGTGTAGTTCTATTAATATTTTTGCATGCCTAACTCTCCTTTTTAGAATCAAAGCTCTTATTTGCAAAGTCTTGATTATTATTTTATCCCAAGAAACTTCTCATAAGCTAACATTCAGTGGATGTATCACATATGGCAGGACTCCTCACAACAACTCCATGAAATAGGTACTATTAATATTATAATCTCCATTCTACTGATGAAGAAATTAAGACCTGAGGAGGTTAGGCAACTAACTCAGGCATGCACAGTTATTTGGTGGCAGAGCTGGAATTCAAATCAGATCTGTCTGACTCCAGAGCTTAAATTCTTTATTACAACAGACTATGGTAGTATCTTATTTTCCAAGCCTGGAGAAAAATTTTGGCCCATGTGTTTGAGATTTTTTTTTTTTTTTTTGAGACAGAGTCTCACTTTGTTGCCCAGGCTAGAGTGAGTGCCGTGGTATCAGCCTAGCTCACAGCAACCTCAATCTCCTGGGCTCAAGCGATCCTCCTGCCTCAGGCTCCCGAGTAGCTGGGACTACAGGCACGCGCCACCATGCCCGGCTAATTTTTTTTGTATATATATTTTTTTAGTTGGTCAATTAATTTCTTTCTATTTTTAGTAGAGATGAGGTCTCACTCAGGCTGGTTTCGAACTCCTGACCTTGAGCAATCCACCCGCCTCAGCCTCCCAGAGTGCTAGGATTACAGGCATGAGCCACCGCGCCCGGCCTGAGATTTTTTGAATGTCTGAATTATCAGGTCTTATAGTAGAATGAAGTATAGCATTCTGCTTCTACCACCTTATAGAAATTCAACTTATTTATGTATGGGTGCCAATTCCAATGACCAAATTTTAATGTTCATTTTGCTAAGGCTGGGCCATATTGTAGAAAGAACTTGACCTTAGAGTCAGTCTGTCCTGGGCTTTAATACTCATCCCATAATTCTATAGCTGTGTTATCTTTGATAAATTATATATCTTACATAACCTCAGTTTCTTCATCTGAAAAATAAGGATGTCATACCAACTTTGGGGCTTTTATGAAGATCAGACAAGACAATTTTAGATTAAATTATTAAATTAAGTGGGACAGTGTCTTTATTTTTTACTGCTGTGTGTTCCAGTACCTTACATGGTACTGTGGACAAAGCTGTTCCTTAATAAATATCTATTGAATAAATGAAAGTATGAGCTTACATAGCATCTGACATATAGAAGGTGCTCTATTTATGCTAGTGTTTGTCCATCTAAACTTTTTATTTTTGCAATGTTTAACGTTGTCTCCTTAAAACTCTGTTTTCTTACCTTTTGGGGCAGCGTATTTCCTTCAAAACATTTATAATGTAAATGTTTATATAATAAACCCACTATATATATAAAGATACAAATATGTTGAAAGTAAATACTCATCTAAAGAATGATAAAGTGGCTATATTAATATTAGACAAAAGAGATTTCACAACAAGACACATAATCAGGAGTAAATAATGCTTTTTAACTTGTTGCATGCTTTGGTTAATTTCTAGAGTTTGAAGTGGCTGTTTTTGAAAATTTTGTCCAGTTTTATCATTGTTTTTTTGGGAAAGTATTTGCTGAGCTCCTTGCTTAACCTTTTTGGAGCTCCCATCCCCTACCTGAGTGTTATAAGTGTGATTATTGAATTTATTAAATGACTTTTCAGTATCCTTGATGTGATCACTTATTTGTCCTTTGTTGTTCTAATGCATGACTTTTCTAGACTTCTTAACGTACAACCACCTTCACATTCCTTGAATAAATCTTAATTATTCATGACATTTTTAACAAATACTTATTCTTTCATCGAGACATTCAATAAACATTTGAATGGCTACCAAAATAAGCAAACAAACAGGACACTTCTATAATGCCTTCTTAACTCATTGTCTGTTTCCTAAATGTTAGTGATCTCATAAAGTTTATCTTTGACTCTGGTCTTTTTTCACCCCAACTTGCTGTCCTGAGCAGAACTATATTACCAGTTAAATGTGAGAAGTGAAGACGAGAAATCAAGTATGGTTCTGAGGTCAGTCCTGGTACCTGGATGTAAAGAGGCCAATGCTGGCAGACACAGACAGAAAGGATTTTAGTCATATGCAGGGCATGAGCTGTGCAGCTATTAAAGAAGGCTAGGAGTAGGCTGAAAAGGGCCTGGGCAGAGGTGCTTAAAATATTAAATAAAGGAAGTGATGGTTATAGAAGGCATTTAGAAGAACCAACAGGATGCAGTGATTAATTAGGTTAGGTGTTGGAAAGCAAGGAAGTGAGAAAACTACAGATTCTAAATGGCATAACTAGAGAAGTTGAGGTATGTCATCAGAAACAGAAAAATCATAAGTTACTGATTTTGAGAAAATGTTGATGAATTGTGTTTTATATATATATTAGATGACAAGAATATTTACAAAAAGTCAATATTGTACAGGGCAGACATGCCATTACAGTTGGTCCTCTGTATTTGTGGAGTCTACGTCCATAAATTCAACCAACTGTAGATTGAAAATGCATTATTTGTAGCATGCAAACCTGGGAATACGAGGGCCAACTTTTCACATCCATAAGTTCTGCACGGCTGACTGCAAGACTTGAGCATTCATGGATTTTGGTATCTGCGGGATTCCTGGAACCTATCCCCTGCAGATACCAAGAGATGACTGTATTCATCTATGCGTTGCTGAGATGCTTTTTTCTAACCAAATGTACCTGGGTTTTTTTTTTTGTTTTCATGTCTAGTTTTATAATTTTAGTGCAACCATTCAATATTCTCAGTTATTGCTTCTTTTGACAGCTTCCATAGATGAATTAAGTTTTTATATTATTTGTTGAATGGATTACTATGTACTAGGCAGTATGCTGAATGTTTTCATGCATTAACTCATTTAATCTTCAGAAAAATCCCTATGTGATAGATGGCTGTATTAGTCATTTATTGTTTCACGACTGTTTTCCAATAAGATTTTTCTTACTTTCCTACAAGCCCACAGCCGCTATATCCTCAAAGTCCAAAATTCTACAGTGTGCTCAAGGAATGTTAAGTTAAGGAATGTTAACACTTTACTCAAATCCTCACTCACTGTCTGGTTCCAAAGCCACTTCCACATATTAGGTTTCTGTTAAAAAAGCACCACACTTTCATTGCTAACATCTGTGTTAGCTATCTTTTGCCATGTAACAAATTATCCCCAACACACATTTATCTCACAGTTTCTGGTCATCAGGAATCCAGAGGTAGCTTAGTTGTGTGGTTCCGGTTTAGCTTCTCTTGCAAGAGTACAACTAAGGAGTTGGCCAGAATGCAGTCATCGCAAGGTTCCACTGGGGAGGATCCACTTTTGAGTTCACTCACACAGCTCTTGGTAGGGCTCGGAAGATTCACGTCCAAACTCACTCACTTGGTTGTTGACAGGCCTCACATCCTTGCTGTCTATTGGCTGGAGACATTTGTTCCTTGCCACATTGGCTTTTCCACGAGGCTGCTTACAATGTGTGCAGCTTGCCTCCCCCAGAATAAGGGTTCCGATATAGAAAAAAGGTGAGAGAGAGCCTACAAAATGGAGATTATATCCTCATCTCAGAGGTGGCATCTTGTTGCTTCTGATGTATCGTATTTGTTAAAAGTGAGTACCTATATCTAGTCCACATGCTAGAGAGGATGAGGACTCCACAGGGCATGAATGCCAATGAAGCAAGAATCACTGGAGACCATCTTAGGGGCTGAACCACACAAAAGGTGGGTCTGACTCCAGAGTCCCAGCTTTTGGTTGCTACATCATACTGTTGTCACAAATATGTTATGTGCTAGGAAACCGGGTAACCTTTTTGCTAGAGAAATACAAAAGTACTGTTAACAGCCCCCTTTGAAGACTTCTCCTATGGAGTTTAGTATGAAAGCTTACTGTGGAGGGGGTTCAGAAAAGTTTTCCTTGTTTATTTGTTTTATATCACGTTACCGCAGAGACATACAGAAAGCTTTTTATTAGTGTCATTCTACTTGTTATTTATTTTAGCTTACATTTGAGTTGTGTTTCAAATGTTAGACTTCTAGATAACTGTGATATTTCTATAGTTTTAAAACAAAGAATAAAAAATATTGAATCAGCATTTCTACTCATTCATTTTAGGATTCTGAGCACAATGAGAGAAAGTATATGGCTCCACAAACGTACCCAAAAAAGGACAAAGAAAAGATCCAAGACATATACCAATATATGAACATTTAAACCAGAGCTGAGTAATATGTATGAGAGGGAGGAAAAATGTGCAAATTAATGTATACTAAAACCTGCCTTTAATATTTCATTTAAGTACATATTGAGACAGCAAATGTCACATGTATAATAAAATTAAATTTGCTTCATTCCTTTAGGAAGCTTTGCCTACTATTAAACACTCTGGTCATGTTCAGATAGAAGCTTTGGTCAGCTTGAATGATAAGAAGCTCATCTAATACAACCTAGTTGGGAGGACTTGCACAAGCATTAATGAACAAATACCGTATGACTGTATCCCTAGAGTTCTGCTCTACAAGACAAATGATACTTTTTGAAGGGTAAATCTAAAGGCATATCTGTAATTTCTCTGACATGCGATAGATCTTTGTATGTATTTAGCAATTAAGGAGACTGAAGTGGTTTTAAAATAGTTTCAGGTTTTCAGGACAGCATTCATATTCACGCCTTGTGTTGCTCTTTTCCTTGCTTTATGGGGCACCAACACTATGGGAGGCTCAGTGGAAAAAGAAAGTTCTGTGAAACAAATACATCTGTGAAAAGAAGAACAATCTGTGCTAAGCATAGTTACAGGCCAAGAAAAGTAAGAGAGTGAATCCGTGCTACCGCCTTGTGACCCCACAACCCCTCTCAAATGAGCCTCCCAGGGAAGTGGGCATGAGGTGGGAAACCTTCATCTAAAGTCTGCCTTAAGGAGGTGCGCTTGCCTCTCCACGCCCCACACCTTGTCCCTTGTTGCCTTCTTGTCCTTGCAATGGGCTTTACACCAAGCAAACCGTCTCCTGATCTCTGGAAAGGAAGAAAAGTAATCCCATTTCACCCCCCACTGCTTTTCTCCTTTGACGCTGGCAATCGGAATTTGGTAGACTGTGTTCTGCCTTCCTTGCTCTAATAGCAGACTTGAAATGGTTAAAATTGCATACAACTTTCTCATGAGTTTCAGAGAGAGATGCTCATAGACTGACAGACATAGATAGTAATGCACACATGACAAAGTTTTAAATATAAGATGTGATAAATGCTACGAGGACCAGTATAAAATGCTAAAGGAGTGCACAAAAAGTAATGACTTCACGTGAGAGAATGTGCTGGATAAGTCCCTCGTTGCCCCTTTTAGATCCACTCTTAATGCACCACCCTGCTTGCTCTATGGACTTTATAGAAGGCTTATCTCGCCCTCTTGCTTCTGCTTGGGTTTGGCCAGTGGGAGGCACCATTCCTTGCTAGTTACCCTTAACTCTGCCTGCGTCTTTAGAGATAGTCCCTTCATCACACTTTTCCTTCATTACCCCTGCCTAGTGTGTCATCGCCTTCCTGCTGAAGCCCTGACTCTAAAATGACTGGACAAATGAGGAGAGCGAATCATGCCAGAGCCATAGCTTGCTTTTATAAATAGTGCTATCTCCTAACTGAACTACCCCCTTTGGAGTACAGAAATTATGTAGAGAAATAAACATTAGGCCTTTTGATGACTCCTTAAATCTTATTATTACAAAAATTTATTGTAAAGTTTTAGCCAACTCTGATATCAGTAGCTATGGGAGAAGCATTTTAAAACATAAATTCAGGTCTTGTACATTAGGTAAGAGAGCAGTTAATTTTTATGAACATGATATTGCTTCAAGCCTTCTTTTAAGTGTGATGTCTTTAAGTATATCCCATAAGAGAAACCCCTCAAACACATGCATTTAAAAAAATCCATTTTATCTGCAAATCTTGCCAAATATCTATCACTTCTGTAAATTGCTCGATTTTTGTGCTCAGAAAGGTATTTGGCTCTATGTCAAAATTTGAAAATCATTAAAGGAAAATAGTAAGTGATTACAATAATTCTTTAAGTTTTCAATTAATGTGTGATTCAATTTGACAGAATATAATAGAGAAATTTCTTCTTCTAGATTTTCTTATAGAGGAGAAGCTAATGTACAGATGGTAAAAGATAGTTTAAAAGGATTAAACGAGAATCCTTTTGAGAATACATTTTATATCTTTATGCTTAAAAAGATTTTTTAGTTCCTTATTATATTTTAAAAGACTTCTTCTTCTATGGAGACACATCAAATAAATGACATAATTCTGAAAATGACTTACAAGGTAAGACAATATACAGATAATTAGCACATTAAGTTAGTTTTGGCTCATATCTGTAACTAAACATTTTAAGTCTCAGTTTCTTCATCTATAATATAAGATGTTTGAGTGAATCTTTTTTCCAAGCTATTTGTCACTGTTAAGATTCTATACTGGGAGTGAGGTGGGAGGGCAGAGGATAAAACAACAAAAACAAAAACAAAACAAAAAACAAAAAGATTCTGTACTGTGTGTTTTGTCCATCAGAGACAAATGATTCTTTCAAAGTCTGAATTAACTGCAGTTAATAAAAGTCCTGCGAACTGGACTAGATGAAGCTGAGAGATAGCAATGTCTGAGGAAGTTCAGCCCCGTCTGAAGATGTCCTTTTGGTCCTATTGGGTGACCATAACTCATCTGTAGTGTTGCTTCATGCCACTGGGTCCAGGTAATCTTGTTTTAGTGATATATGTTCTATTAAGATGGTGTCCACTTTCAGCTTAAACGAGCTTTCATTAAGAGTGTTAGTCTGGTAGAATCCCACAACCCACCTGAGTGCTATAGCTGGGGAGCAAAAACAAGAGATTCTACTTTCCTTTTCTGTTTGTCTGCTGAGTATCTTTCAGCTAGTTTCCTCTCCCTGCAAAAAAAAAAAAAAAAAAAAAAAAAAGTGGCGTCTAGGGACACAGACCTGGGTAGTTCTGATGTTATTTTAGGGTAGAAAGAGAGGCTAAGAAATATACCAGCTAGTGACAGATCTAATGAGGTCAGTTGCACAGCTTTATGTGAGGCTAGGCCAAAGTGAGTTTGTAAAACACTAGGTTTGCATTGCCGTCTCCATCTTTCATTTCCATATAAATTCAGTAACAAGCTTGAAGCACTAGCACAGTGTGCTGAGCAAAATCCTTTCAAAAAGATCATTTCTTGAAGAATTTCATGAAGCAGCAGCAGCTATTTAAAGCAGCATGTATGTCATTTTCCATGAGAAAATTGAACTGAAGAAATATGCTTTTCCATTGGTGTTATCTTCCTAAATTCTAGATATCTTTATAGATGTACTATAGCTAGAGCTCAAATATTTGTACTCCAAATGAGCTTTTAAAAGATTCAATCCTTGTTTTCCCAGACCAAGATTTCAATAAAAACAGCTTGGACTAGCTAGCACAATTTTATGGTTTATATCACTGGAGACCAAATAGAAAATTTGAGGAATATGTTTTGCAATAGAATTATATCTCTTTCCACATATTACCATTTTAAAAGCCTAGCACTTCAATATTTTTTTTCTCAGTCATCATGGTGGCAAATTGCTTACATGAATAACTGTCCAACTGAAATTAATGATCACTGGCAAAGAGAACACAAATAGTCAACTTGGAATATATCAGCGTGTGGCTTTCTGTTTGGTGCCATGGAACAAGAACAACAATTAAAAAAAGAAAGGACAACAACACCTGGTTCCCATTTTAAAAAGAGAAATGGAACTGTAGATTTTCAATGCTGACCTCCTGAGACAGAAAGATGAATAAGAGGTATTTTTTTGTTTGTGAGTGATGCAACCAATTTCTAGATAAATGCAGTGCTTATTGATAAGGGGGACTTGTGTAATGGACACGGGAGTCTCAAAAGCAGGGAGAATGGGAGGGGGACAGGGATGAAAAATCACCTATGGGGTACAATGGACACTACCCTGGTGATGGGTTCACCAGAAGTCCAGGCTCTACTACTATACAATAGATACATTTAATGGAATTCAACTTGTACCCCTAAACCTATTAAAATAAAAAAAAAATTAATAAAAGAATACCCATACCTTTCTGAATGTTCAGCACTAGTTTGGTTTTAGAAGGCTGTAATAAGTGCAAAATGAGTTGTAAAGATAGGAACATATTCACCCATGCATATTTACAGCACATTCCTGCAGGCAGGAGCTTGTAACTCAATGGAACATTTACTCTGATAACTTTTCAATAATATTGCATGCATAAGTAAGGTAATTAAGAAAAAAATTAAGGACCAATTGTTAAAGTAACCTCCTGTTAGGCTGGGCTTGGAAATTCTGAAGTGCAATTTGTCACATTCTGATACGACAAGAGATGGAAAGCTGAGTGGCTTGTGGCCTATACGTAGGCCCAGGGACTTAGGGATTTTAGCCAGCCCCACCTCTGTTCACAGTAGCTAACAGAGGTTCAGGGAATGTGTTGGGTGCTTTGAGATTTTCAGGAATAGGCAATGTCTGTCTCAGTTGACCTAAAACTACCCCAGAGAATTTGTAAAATCAAGACTAAGGAACCCTCAGAAGGGTTCTGAGAAATACATTCTGAGAAGTGCAGTTAAAATAGTAGCACCATTCCTTCTCATTGAAAGGATTCATCATTTTTAAAAATAGCATATTCCTCTGAATTAGAGGTAAGTATTTTGTATTGCTAGTTAGAAACTTGAAACTAAACGATCAGCCCCTTTGAAACTCCCTTAAATGTAGCACCTGCCTAAGTGTCAGGTGTGTGCTCAGTGACAGGCCTTGTAAGATGGTGTCTTTGTCCATCTTTCTGTCTTAACATGTCAACTCCCTGGGGGCAGACACATCATTTTCAGCTTCCCTCCTTATCAGATAAGTAGACAGAAAACACTAAAATGGTTGGCTGACTGACGCATGTTGGCCTCTGAGAAAATGAAAATAAAAGATGGAGTTATTGTTTAATGAGTGCTAAGTTTTGCAAAATAAAAAAGTTCCGGGGATGGATGGTGGGGGTGGTGGTTACACACCAGAGTGCATGCGCTTAATGCTACTGAAACATATATTTAAAAATGGTTAAAATGTTAAATTTTATGTTATGTGTATTTTAACACAAAAATGGCAGAGTCATTAAAGAGGAGGGAAAACGGCAAAAGGGAAACTCAGACTTATTTTTATGTCTCAGTTCACAGTTGTAGTAGTCTTTTGTCTTTTCCTGTTTATTCTTTGCTACTGTCAAAGTGACCAACACCGAGCAATGGGGCTAAGATCTGTCATTATGTATCCCCTGAAAATTGTTTCTTCTTAAGTGTTTTGATTGCATTGGAAGTTTCTTATTTTCTTATCTGATTTGATGCAAAGAAAAAGAAAAAGAGAGAAAGAGGAGGGAGACCGTGTGTTGGGTGGTGGGAGGAGGGGAGGGAAGAGAGAGAACACAAAAGGACCAAAGTTTTATTAACTGAAGGATCACCATATCTAAACCAGGGCATATACCACTGATGGGGATTCTGAAATGCTGATCCAGTGTCTATGTCACTACTGAGTCCAACTTCCTCTGTCTGAGGTCACTCTAGGTTCACTTTCAGCTTTTAGAATCTTTTTCCAGATGGCGTGGCAGATGCAAAGAAGTTCTGAATTGATATGAGAATTGTAGCCATGGGATGGGGGCAGAACAAATGGAGTATAGAAATTAATATTTGAGACACAGAAAAGGAGGAAAAGAGAAAAAAAGAGCTCTCTAATTTTTCCAGTAATGAATCTTTCTGATATAATTAATCTGTTTTATTTTAGCTGTTCTGTACAAACTACTCAGCACATGTTAACATTTTCCTGTGCGTGATTTAAGGCTATCTATCTATCTGTGTATAGTTATTTATTTTAATTTGCATATGTGAATGTAATTCAAATAATTGTGCATAAAACAATAGATTAATATTCAAATGCTTTTTTTCAAATTTCTTTAGTATTATTAGGATATAGATTTTGGGCATGTTAAAATCTAAAACATGATTTTATGTATTTTTAAACGATTGGAATGAAACAAAACAGCAATAACAAGTCAGAGATGTTGGCTTATAGCAGGTGTCTCGTGGACCACATGCGGGTGTTTTTGCCCATTTGTTTTTTTACTACAAAATAAGATATGTGCAGTGTGCACAGGAATTTGTTCATAGTTTTTTTTTAACTACAGTCCGGCCCTCCAATGGTCTGAGGGACAGTGAACTGGCCCCTTGTTTAAAAAGTTTGAGGACCCCTGGCTTATAGTGAACCAAGCTAAGCTTGTTTTGACTACATAAACGTTGAATATTGTAATAATCAAGTTTTTTTCTTTAGTGAATAACACAACTAAATGAATATCCCTTAATAATAATTCTTCAAATACTTGAACTAAACTTGATAGAACTTGGTATTCAAGTTTGTGGAATGCTTAAAATGTACTTGTGTAAACCAGCTAATAATAGTAAATGCAAACTGAGGTAAGATTTTTGAGAATACATATTTCTTACTGATTTATTTCTTCTATTTAAAATTTATTTCTTATATCATATAAAAGAGAAGATGTGGTAGGATGAAAGGACTGACATAAATGGCTAGAGACTGGTCATTTTCTTCTTTGATGTAGTTTTTTGACCTGGCCGTGTCCTGTGGCAAGTGACACAATACCCTGACTGATTTAACAATCCCCTTTAATCATGAGTTTAGTGCAGAGTAGATCATATGTAGTATCCTCGAGATACAAGGAAAGAGATGCTGAACTCATTTCATAAACACTTGCTCATTACAACTTTTAGATAATACAGTTGAGTTCTCTCTCCTTCTGTCTCTTGATTACTTTTAAAATTTTAAAACATGCCTCTTGCCAAAAATCTGTGGGTCCCATCTATAAAAAGTATCAAAGTTACAGATTTGTATCACAGTTAAGTGGCAGTTGACCTCAAAATAGAAGTGGAGTATAGTTCCCTCCCCTTAAGTCATAGAAAACAAGAAAACTACAATCTAGGCTCTGCCTAATTTATATCACGTTTATGGGTGAGAGGAAAGAGAAATCTGGAATTATGATCACGGATGTAAATTTCTACCCCTTGGCAAGAGAACACTGGAATTTACACCTTACAGAACTGGGAATAGGTTGCAGGAAGACAACTCCCTAAAGATGTCTAGATTAAAGAAAGCTACTATGGACTCTATTCCCTACTGGCTGAGCAATTATCTGCAGCACCCATTATATCAAACATGTAATGATTAAGCAGTAGTGCCTAAGGTACTGCTATCGGAGAGATGTTGATACAGGAAATTTTATCGTAAGGTCCATATAAAGGTAGCTTTGTCTTTTTTCATTTTAAGATGGAATACAGTGCTAACATTACGAGGGTGTGAGCAGTTTTCAAAGCATTGTTCGCTGTATTATATCGTTTAATCTTCACAACACCTGTGCGAGATTGCTATTGTTGTTGTCAACCTCTTTTGACAGAAAAGAAAGGAAAAGGAGGTTCAAGTCCCCAGTTAGCAAGTGGCAGAGCTGGGATTACAAACCCAGGCTGTATTGCACTGGAACCAGCCCATTCAACCACTGCCGCTATACTACTACCCACTCCTACTCTGCCTACCAAAAAGGCCTGCCCTTAACCTTAGCACCGAAAGACATCAGCCTTCAGAAAAGCTTCAATTCTCAGTATATTCACACCTAATGGGTGTGGTGAGCACCATCTGGGGGATGGACAGGCTTGAGGCTCTGACTCGGGTGGGGCAAAGGCAATATGTAACCTAAACATTTGTACCCCCATAATATGCTGAAATAATAAAAAAAAGTCAAATTATGCTCAGAATGCCATTCTGAATGCTGAAACACAAGAGTGATTCATTCTGAAGCCTGTATTGAAGACCTTGCAGCAAGGAGTGGACATTCCAGTTCATGCCCCATTGCATGGGATGTGGTCATGGGGAACATACACGAGAGGGGACCCAGGATGACTGCACCCAGGTATCACCCCTTCCTGATACAAAGGTACTGGAGACTGGCATTAGCACTTGTTCTTACATTATATTAAATATGTTTAAGAAGTTTATAGCATTCTTACTAAAGAGTATGGTGTCATTCATTTCCCATAAATCCTTCACTTGACTTCACAAAATTGCTAATATCAGTGGTGCTAAGATTTTGTTGTCCAGAATAAATAAAACCAGGTAAACATCATCTTTTAGATTATCTGAGTTATTTCTGCGTCCTGTTAAATATGTCATATCTCTGGGTCTCAGTTTCTTAACTCCTACAATGAAGGAGTTCTAGCAGATAAGCCATAAAAAGTCTTTTCATCTGTAAAAATTGTGGATTCCAGGGCAAAATGGGAACTATAGCCTTTTCTGGTTGTCTGAAATGGTGCTTCTCATCTTGGACATAGATGTTCACTTAGAGTCTTTTACCTGAAGTGCCACAGTGTAATGTAAATTATTTTCTGTTATTTCCATCATTTTTCTACACTTCTATGTCTTTGCATGCTATTCATTTTGATGAGAATGCCCATTCTAACACATTTGCCTCACATACCTGTGACCATTTTTCAAGATTCAATTTAAATGTCATCCTCTCTTTAAAAAAAAAAAAAAAAAAAAAACCCTTTATAATCATTCTGGGAAAAGTTTCAACCTTATCGATAATTAGATTCTTAAGAAGAAAAGTCTACCTTTATCTCTTCTTGCTCTCATAGTGTTATAAATAAGTGACTATGCTATAACTTAATGGGTATGTTTAAATATTGGCTTATATGTTTGTTCTCTCATTTAACTGTGTCACGAGGATAAGGATGACTTTGTTTCTCTTTGTTTCGCTAGTACTTCATGTGGCTCGTAGTCAGCACTTTATAAACACTTGCTAAATGCACTTTGAAAATTTAGCTTCCATCATTGTTGCATATATGGGAGATCTTAATTGTTTTTTCCTTCTGAGTTCTATCCAGTTGAGAAATAGATGCAATGAAGCAGCATATACTCTCCGTTTCATGGTTAAAGGCAAACCCAGATAAGAGAACTTGGCTGAGCCTTCTAACTCCCATCCCTCTTTGAACTTACCCACCTGGCACAGGTGAATAGGCTGGAACTGGGCAAGCAGAATCTTACATCCTGAGTGGACAGTGGGAGTGGGAGTGGAGCTCCCCATGGCTAAGCATACATAGCCCATGTTGGTGAGAGAGAGCCTATTAATTTTTCAGGCATCCACTGGAAATGTGAACCAATCAGACTGGCTATTCTTCATCATGAAAGGAAAAATGAGTTATGGGAATAGAGTAGAATGGCCAGCTTATCCGGGTTGCCCAGGACTTTACTTATTTTAGCACTGAAATTTCCATGTCCATGTCTGGACAAACCAGAACAATTAGTCACCTTAAAGTAGAAATGACAATGGAAACCTTTTTCTCATCACTTGTGAGAGAACAGAATTGGTGGGAGAGGAAAATATTAGCGTGAAGAAAAGTTCTCCCCAACTATCGTGCTCTTTAATGCTTCATCTATGAGTGGTCGTACTTTGCCCACCAAATGAAGTATAAAATACTCTGCCAGGCATTCTAGGGCCTGCTCAATTTAGCCCCAGTCCACCCTTTTTATTTATCACTGATTATTCTGCAAATATCTGTTAGAACCTGCCATCAGCCAGTTACTTTCTAAAACCATGGGGCAACGCAGTAAAAAAAAAATTAACATAAAAAGGCTTTAAGTTTCCTGTGGGCAAGGTTTGTACTGTGCAGTTCCTAAGATGGCCCTATGACTCCTCCTCCTTGAATGTGGCTAGACTTATTTACTTGCTTCTAATAAACAGAATAGTGAAGATGTGATGGGAAGGTAGTATGTCACTTGTGAGATTAGGTTATATTAAATAAGAAAGACAGTAGTAGCTTCTGTCTTGGATGTTCTCTCTTAGATCATGCTCCTTGAGGGAAGTCAGTTGCCATGCCATGAAGGCAGTCTGTGGAGAAGTCCACAGAGCAAGGGGCCAAGGCAGGCTGATAACCATGCTGAGTGAGCTAGGATGCAGGTTCTTTTCCACTCTACTTGCTGTGCAGTTGAGCTTTCAGATGAAACAGCAGCTCTGGGCTGCAGCCTAACTTCAACTCATGAGAGATTTTGAGACAGAGGCACCCAGCTGAGTCATGCCTGGATTCCAAGCCCATAGAAACTGTGGGATAATACAGTTTTGTTGTTTTATGCCACTAGGTTTTGGGTGATCTGTTATGCAACAATATGTATTAATAATTCATATACCTATACCTATGCTTCTTTTGTTTGCTTCTTTTTGCTGATGGTCTTGCTAACATAGTGCTTGCATGGAATAGATACTCAGTAAATAATTTTACTAGTGAATGAATGAATGACATGATTTCTTTCCTGAAAGAAAATTTTACAAAAAGATCACAAGACATTTTTAGACCAGGGACTCTGTCTTAAAAACACTTTTGTTTTCTATACTGCCTTTAATAATGTTTTATGTCTTATGCATGCAGGAACTTAACCATTCTTGATTAATTTTGATGTCCTATTATTTTTTTAATGCATAAAACCTGTGAAGCTACCACTCTGCTGAGTTAGAATGTAGAGTTGGAGCTCATTTGGATAAAACCCAAGCTTGTATGAATAAGTATAATGAAGACCAGTGAACTGATCTCAAGCCAACTTATAACCTCATAATGTTTATTTCTTTAGTTTTCCTTTTTTGATGTTCATTACGTCAGTCACATCTTTTATCACTTGTTTAATTAGAGAATGGGCATGGGAATAGGCAGAAAATTTTGTGACTCTCATACTCATAATTAGAGCTATAAATTGGATAGATTTACCTATTTGAGGACTTGACTCAATTCCAAAAAGGTGAGGGGGGAGGAGGGAGCATAGAATTACAAATAAAGAATACTAGCCCCGAAGTTGGGATAGTTGAGTTTTTGTCTTAGTTCTGCTAGTAACTATAATAGTCATGTAAGTGTGGAACTTCAAGCCCTGTCTTTATCTTTTAGTGTCTTTTTAAATACAATGAGTGGGTTGGGCTAATGCTCTCTAAGTTTCTTTCTAAAAAGAAAAAGAAAACCCTATGTGGCTGTCTACTATGAGCTTGGCACTATATAACTTTTACGAAAGATACCAAAAAATGCCTATCAATATTTTAAAGAACAGCTAAATTATTTGAACTTTAAAAAAAAATAGTCATTTGCAGGTTATATATAAGCTGCAATAGAAAAAAAGAGAAATCAGAATGAGCCCAGAAAGCAGGTTTCTGAGGGGATGCAGATATAGCCCTGGAAATCACAAGTCTCCAATAATATCACATTACCACCCCTAGTGCAGAAGCCATTCTGGGAAACCAGCCGACAAGACTGGGTGAGATTTAATAATTGTCAACAATTGACTAATATTTATTTTTTATTCCATGTCAACATTTCCAGGTAGGAACCTCCCTCTTCTTGGTCTGGCACAGGTTAAGTACCCAATAAATATTTGTGGAATGAATAAATTTTCAAAAAAGTTCTTCTTGTTCCAAGTTCCTGTTCCATGACTTCACAGTTACCCATCTGGCATATAATGGGCACACTACAAAGGCCTGTCTGAAGCATCCTATCTTCAGCATAACAGAGCAGTAAGACAAGGAACTTTGAAGGCAGACTTACTTGGGATTAAAGCTATGGACTTGCAAAGACATTGTTCCTTAAGCCTCCCTAATCTCAATTTCATATATTGAGTATTTTGTTAACCTCAAAGGACTGTTGTGAGAACCACGTGAGAATAAGTAAAAACAGTTAAGCATTATGTCTGACTCAGAATATAAGTTCAATATATTTTAGTTCTGTTTTCTTCCTTTTTTTTTTACTTCACTTCCATTTTTAGTCAGCTTTTCTCCATTATTATATTCATGCAAGACAAAACAAGGAAATGAAGTAACAATAATACATCAAAGCCCACAGTAGAACTGAAAAACTCTGTGTGTTTGCATATGTGTGATTCATCCTTTGACTTCCATTGACCAGATGAGATCTGGTTATGTTATACATGATTATATTGAAATTTTCTTAGACTTTAAACCCTTATGAATTAAAAGCATATTTTTATTTTGTGATAATTTTAGTCTACTTTGTTATGTGTTTGAAGATGATTCATTAATATTGGCTAATAATGATGTCAGTTCTTTTAGCAGTGTAGAATATTAATACAATGACATCACTGAAGTCCCTGTAGGAGAAAATTGTGTTTGTTTTATGATTTAATCTCTCTCTTCCAAGAGCAGTTTATTGATCACATTATTTTGATAATGTGCATGGTATAGTGTAGTGGGGTAGATGGGGCTTAGGGTTAGTAAGGGGGAAAGAAAATAGTGTAAGTATTTACAAATTAGATTTCTTCAGACAAGTAAATTTTACTGGGTAATACTGCTTAAAAAAAAATCAAAGCGAATGCTTCTTACCTGTCTCCTCACTCTGGGTGTGCATGGAACATAAACATATGGAGATCTCACTATCAGCACAGGTTGTGAGCCCTTGGCAGTCATTATTATTGATAGGAATTTGTTGTATTCCTCCTAATCGAAAAAAACAATGCCTGATAATATCTATGTTTATTGTTTCATGGTTTATGAATATACAAGTGGTACGTTTTCACTCAAATCGTTTGGCCAGTGGTCATAAATTCAAACACAACACCATCTACTTCTGTTCTGGTTTACTCTTTCACTGACCTTGACCAGCAGTCTTATCCCTTGGGTTCCTGCATCTAGCCCCAGCTGGTAATTGTTATGGTGCTGATTCCTGGGAATTCGGATTGGAGAAGAAGTGAAGGAGAACTATGTATAGGCAACTATCCACTGTGAACCAAAAATGCCTGTGATTTCTTATTGTGTATTTGTCTCTTACCCTGTAATAGAATCTATAAAACCTAGGCTGAATCGGACAAGGTCCCACATTCAGGACTCTGACTGCTGTGGCTTATTTGAGAAGTCTTGGTCAATGTGCACCTCTTCACTGTTGTTGTTTCGGCCAGAAATCTTGGCAAGGGTGACTGGACTAAGGAGATAGTACTTTGAGGAAAAATCAGAAAGACTAATACATTTTACTGAATCTCTGAGTCAAAGAGTTCCGTTCCCCATCAGTCTGTCTAAAGAGGCTGGTCTGTAACCCAGTTTTTACTGGTTTGCTGCAAATAAGAAAGGTACAGATAACATTATAAGTTTTCTATGAGGCTAAAATATTTCAGTTCAGATTGTTGTCCTGTGTTCTGAAATTTTAACATTTTTGCCCTTTTTTCGGAAGAGGATTATTTCTTTTATGAAACAATGGTAAATAATAGTAAAAATGAAGGAGAGTCTTTAAACTGTTATTAATGTCATTAACAAGCAAAATACAATTTTAGTCCCCTCACATTTACAATATTATGATCTGTAAAAACATTAGGAAAACAGTGTAGTGAGAGTCATTGATTGTAATGACTTTAAAAAAAAAATGTAGCTGAATAACCTCTCTTTTTTTCCCCCAAATGAAATCTTCTGTGGAAATGTATATGCAAAATAAAAAATTTCTCTGTGGAGTAGTTTGGGTGGCCTCCTCATTCTTTCCCCAGCTCCTGAGATAATACTTTCATAGAATCCGTGGGTTCCCTAAAACATAGCTTTAGAAGCATTGGTTTAGACCAAGGTTTCTCAATCTTGGCACTCTCAACATTTTAGGCTAGAAAGTTCTTTGTTGTGGGGACTATCTTGGAGATTGTAGGTCGTTTAGCAGCACCCCATGCCTCGACCTTCTAGATGCCAGTAGCACCCACCTCTTCTAATTGTGAAGAATAGAAATGTCTCTGCCCCCCTGAGGGCAAAATCATCCCCAGGTGGGAACCACTGCTCTAGTCAACAAACTTATCCACGTAGTAAAGATATGAAGAGATGAGCTAAGTAGTATTAAGTGATATTGCTTATTTATTTTTTATAAAATATGATATCCCACCACCTTTCTTCTGTTCAAACTATGCTTTGGCCTCCATGCTACAGGGGAATGGAGGTCACAGCTGAAATGCAAAGAGAAACAAAATAAGATAATGCTCAGCTTCTGATCTCCTAATGACTACATCCTAGATTAAACAATACATTTGGAAGAACACTTAGCCATCCTGTTTTATCTGGCACAGGGAGCGAATATAAAACCTTTTGGGCTGGAAGAGACAGGCTAGAGATTTCGGAAAGGAAGCAAGAGTACTAGGTGAGGTGTGAAAGCTGTGTGTGCTTGGTAAGGGGACAGGATAGATTTTTCTTGTTTTCTTTGGGGATTCGAGATTAGAAGGCATTCTTCCTCTTCCTCTTCACCTGTGGGTGAAGCCAAAAAATGTAGCCAGCTTCTCTGGGCCACCATGGGCTGGGCACTGGAGAATAGAAATGGCAGTGTGGTCTGTCTAGGTGTGGGAGAACTGAAGAAAAACTGTCCAAGTTTCCTGCAGCCCCAAAGAGAGGGAGAATATTTAAAAGGTCTTGAGCCTTATTCCCTGCCCTTTCCATGTGTGAAGGAAAATTAGCTAACAAAGGTGCCAATGACCATGCCGGGGGTTTGTCCTTGCAAGAGATGCCACACCAAAGATTGCAGATAGGACTGGATGATGCATTTGAGATGATCCCATCACAAGAAAGATGCTGATCAAGATTGAGAAGAAGATCCACCCATCCTTCTCCATGAATGCCTCCGTCTCTTGATATCAGCCCTAGGGGACAAGAGTGATGAGTGAATCTTGAATGTTACTGAGTTTAAACCTGAAATGTCTAAGAAAAATTATAATCATGAAAGAAACCACATTTATTTCAACGCAATTATATTTTCTGTGCTGTGTTGAATGGAGCTTGAGATAAACGTCTGTTTCTCTTCATCTCCACTTTTTGTTCCCATAATATTGCCAGTAGATTGATCTAATAAGCAAAACACCTTCATTCAAGTTAAAAGACTCAATACTGAAAAATATGTCCTTAGAATATGGACGAAAAGCACTAGTGTTATCTATTAGTGACTGCAGTAGCATCAGGATGAGAGAAAATAGCAACTACTCTGAGATTTAGAGGGAATGAGGACTGTAGCCCACTTCGACTGCTTCAGAAAATAAAATGGATGACTGGAGCACAGGCTGGATAAATGAATAGGTATATGAAAAAGCAAATATAGTGGAAATGTTAATTTAGATTCTAAGTGGTAGATCTATGGGTGTTCACTGTACAGTTCTTTCAACTTTTCTATATATTTTGAAGTATCAATCATAGCATGTCAACAAAACAAAGATAAGACACTGTTTGTGCTAATACTTTGACTAGTATTTGGATTAGGTTTGTTATGTAGTAGTAGAATCGTTAAGGATAGTTTTAACTCTTTAAGTATACATGTGTATGCATATGTTTAGGTAGGGATTACATATATATAATTGTGAATGTGAACAAGTCAGTGCCAAATGTACATTCTGCTTCTTTCCAGACTAGTCCCAGATGCTACTCTGAGCACTTTAGGAGCCTTATTGGAATTAGCTGGCATTATCCCCACTTGCCCTTGCTTCTCATATTTCAGAACTCCTTCTGGAATTTTCTAATAATTGTACAGTAGTGTGTTGTGGTTCATCATCTTGACTTGACACTTTTTGGGGAGGAATGTAAATAAAAATACTTCTCACTACTATTGAGGCCTTTGAAACATAAATTAGAATTCCTTGTCCTAATTTGCCGTTGCCAAGTCTTGGAGGCAGAGGTAAAACAAAATTCTTGAACCAGCAAACTTGCTTCTACAAGTACAAAGGAATTTCAATAGTAGCCTCAGGAAAAAATGGATGAAACTGTCAGTCACATAAAAGAATTTAAGGGGGGAAAAGAACCGATGCTTCATCAAATAGCAGAATTCAAATGTTTCAGCATGTCACTGACCCCAGTAGTGAATCTTACATTCTTTGAATCCCTAAAGATAAAAAAAGACCATTAGGCACCTTCGTCCATTAAGGCCTAATGAAAAGTGTTCATATACCAGATATTAATTAGATGTAGCATTTACTCTACTTAACTATACCAAGTCATAAGAACTTCTCACGTGTAGCCATTTTGAATATTTGTAATATTTCTTTTAAACTGAGATGTAATTAACATGTAATAACTATTGATAAATCTTAAATATTCACTTTGGTGAATTTGGACAGTGTAACTACTATTCAAAAATATTTATGATATCTTTAAGCTGAGTCAAAACTTTCAAATATTTCAGGTGCCTCACTGCTGACAAGCAGTGGTAAGAAATCAATAGTGAGTATTGGTCTAAGTTGAATCCGAATAGTTCATGAACATACTTAAAATAGTATGTGAATATGAATCTTATTAAAGTTCAATCTGGTATATTTCCTGGGGGTGGTGGTGGGGAAGAAATCTAAGTAGTTGACTATAAAGGCTTGTTTTTTGTAGGCTTTAAATTCTTAATTATGAAACCTGGGTGTCTTGACTGATTAATTAATTTCGAAGAAATCAAATTTTATTATGGTTGAGGAAAAATGAATTCCAAAGAAAAGAGTAAATTCGTGTTTGATCATTTTCATGACTACTATGTAAAAAGATACTGCACCCCCAGAAGGAAACTGGATGCTACCATGGCATCTATGAGCCATTGCCACCACACTCCATCCTCTCAGAACTGCCTGAGTGGACCTCCTCCTGTGGAGCTACCCTTAGATTTGTTACTGGGATAGACACTCTGCTGGTCTAAGTATGCAGTGCTGGAATTTTACACCCTGATTTAAAGGTGCTTCCCTCCAACAAGAACTTGAAATATGTGTCTACTTGGCGGAAGGGATCTCCTTGTATCCTCTTTATCAAACTATCCTCATTTTTAAGGATAAGACATCTGAGGCAAAGAAAAATTAACAGACTTTCCAAGACCATCCAGATATTAAGTGGTGAACCTCCTAAGTAGAATTTGTTGACACTATTGCCAAATTAAAAATTGTAATGTTTAGTTCAGTCAAAATAACTATATTAAACAAGTTCCATTTGGAGGGAGGGTTCAAAGCACCTAATTAATAAACGTTTAGCACCATAAAAGTTAGTTTTAACCCATTCTAATGTTTTTAAATCTGTTACTGCTTAGAGAAGAGAAGGAGACAGCTTGTGAAGTCAGCCAAAATGACTCTGCTTTTGTCTGTTTAGTTTATCATCATGATTAATATTTTATTTGAATGCAGGATTCCATGGAAAAGAAGTGTGAAAACTATTGATCTGGTCTAATTCTCCCATCATATAGGTAAAGAAACTGAGGCCTATAGAGTAGCTCATATTAGGTTATACTAAAGTGAGTGGGAAAGCCCAGACTAACTCAATCTAGTTCAGCAAACACATACAGTTTCTGTTATGCAAGTGACCCTGAGCTGCCTGAACAACTTAATATTCATAACCCGGGTTCTCTACTAGCTTACAGTCTATAAGAGAACTCAAGTTTCTTGATGACAAGACTATTAATGTTTCTGCCCTATCACATTGCTGATTGTTTAATTTTACCAGTTCATACACACCATCTCTCATCTGCCAACCCTTAACAGAATCATACTACAGTTAATTCATACTAAGGATGAATAGCTTTGCTTGAGATTCACCTATTAGATCTGCTTCCCTACTCGTAGAGAACTGTGTGCTTTGGGAGAGGGGAAAAGGTAAAGAGAGAAAGGGGCTGTTTGAAAAATAAAGAAAGGAATTCTGAGGTGGCATTGGTGGGTGGCAGCCTTGAGAATGCTGGAGACAAACTTCACCTACATTATTATTTACCCACACTCTTTCTAGGTTCTAGAGTCTTCTGGATGGTACTACAAGGTCTTGGGAAGCCAGATAGGCCAAGTAAAAATATTAGCATTGACTCTGGCAAGTGACAATGTAATAATCCTTAAGATTGGCTTTCTTGTCTCTAAAATAATAATTACAATAGTATCCACCTCATAATATTTAATTGAGATAATGCTTATGAATGTCTTGAGACAGTGCTCAATAAATGGGCCTCATGGCAGTGCTGACTATGGAATGGTACCAAGACTAGCTGAAGGGAGCTAGTCTTTTGTTTGGAGATGAACTATTGCTTAGAGATGAATTGCAATGGCCTTTCCTGGTCATTTGGCCACTACGTTGATTTCCCTTGCTTGTCATGAAGTCATAGTTTTTGGAAGGTGCCTGGAGAGACTTTTTCTGCAGGGCATCTTGAATTATTCTGAATTTTAACTTGCTTTCGGAACTAGCTAATTGCAGGAGAGATAACCCAGATGCAGATTATAAACTTGCATGATGGACCTGTTCATGTGGGGAAACCCGTGGCTTCCTGGCAGTGAACCTGGTGGCACCAACCAAGAAAAGAAAGGCCCTTGAGCAGGATTGGTGCACAATCGCTTTCCCTGATATTATCACTCTCAGAACCAATGTTAGACCTCTGCACAGGTGGAGGTTTGTGTTTGAGGACCATTGAACACTACCCATTTCCCTAATGTATCATAATTAAACACCTGTGCTAAATAACTTCTTACTGATCCACTGTGGAAATTTGCTGGGTGTTCAACCGTCCTTGACGTTTTCTATCTCTTACTTGGGAGGGTGGTCTCAAGGTCATGCTTTGGTTCTCTTTAAAAAAAAAAAATAGCAGCTTCTTTCCACCCCATGAAAAACTCTTATTGAGGTGTGGATTTCAGAACCTTTCAAGGACACGTAGAGAAGAAAACATTTTGTGAATTTAGGAGGCATTCCTGCTTTCTCCAACGCAGCAGTAATTAAAATTCATTGTCCGACAGTGAAGTGCATGAGAGTGCTGGGGCTTTTTTGTTTGCTTTTTTAGATGTCATTGATGCAATGAAGAGAATGACTGAGAATGCAGTGCCTTTTTAATGAAGTTGGCTGTGCTAATATGAGAAATAGGTAAAAGCCAGGTGAACCAGTGTTGCTGTGTGCCAGCAAAATGGCTCTTTTTGTTTGTCATGCTCACAGTTGCGATACATGTCAGTACTGCTTCGAGTATGTTTCTTTCCTCGTGAACAGCAGACAGCAAACAGGGTTGGGCTTACGCTAAACTTGTGGCTTGAGTGAAGTCTGTCTTCAACTTGTACCACATCACTTTCTTTGTGATAACCTCATGTTTGGGGTGTTATGTCTCTTTGCTCTTTATGTTATTCCCTCTGTCAAGAAAAGAAATAGTAATAGCTAATGGGCACTGTTTATTGAGTATCTAATTATCTAGCCTTACCTATGTTGTTGAGTAAGGTATGTTTTTTTAACCCTCATGACATAATTCATGCTGAGAGAGGTTAAGACACATTTATCATGTCTTACAGAGCTTATGTGTCACATTGGGGAATTAAGTCTACAATCTGTGTGACACCAAAGTTTGTACACCTTCCATTCAAGAAGAGGATCTATGTCTATAATTTGTGCCTGGTGGTTGTTTCAATGATGACTCTTTAGAAATTGTGTTCGCTCAAGTAGGTGCTTTAATTTTTAAGCTTTTAATTTCTAACAATGCATTGAAATGCATGGTAAGGGAAATCTTGGACATTATCAAAAACGGGGAAATTGGGAAATCCCTTCAGGTATCGAATTTTCTTGATTTTTGTCACTTTAAGTTATTAATTGAAGGAGGATTCTTCTACCCTTGATTCTCTTGCCCTTTTGCAATATCTTCCCAGAAAAGTGTACAACCCTACATTGTAGAACTGCTGAACCCCTGCAGAATATTCCATGACGGAAGGTTTGGTGACTTGATGCTACACTTTTCTATTTCCAGAGTCAAATGAGCCCTCATTTCTGCTCAGGGATTCTTTCCTATGTCTCATGTCTTCCATTCCTAATAACAGAGCTTCTACATTTTTATCACATTCTTCAAGATTTAACCACCACTCAGATGATATTCTCACCTTGAATTCATAGAGAAAATCAAAAATCCCAGGTGAGAATTCTATATGCTCTTTACAATTCAAGTGAATATGAAAACCGTGTCTGTCCTTTTCTCATTTTCTCTCTTTTTAGAAGAAGACATGTCTGTGCCTTTGTTCAGAGACAACCATTTCATCTTTGTTCTGGAACCTCTTAACTTCTCTACATTGCTTCATTCATCATTTTTTCCTCCTCTCTTCTGCAAATTTTGTATTTTCTTTTCCACTGATTCCTTCCTCTTTCTTATAAAAATGCTCTGGGTTTTCCTGTCTTGAAAACCCAAAATAATAATTTTTAAAAATGACCAGATTTCTCTCGATCTTGCAGCTCCTCTATTGCTTCCTCCCCTTATTTTTCTTACAAATTTGTTGATGTTTTCTCCCAGAGTTGCATTCACTTTTTCACTGCCTGCTGACTCTTCACTCCCTCACAACCTAGGCTCTATCTACTCCACTCCAGGAGGCAAATGACTTCTGTATCACTCTGCCCCACGGACAGTGTGCAGTTCTGATTTCATTGGGCATGTCTGTGTAATTGGCTACTATTGTCTTTTCTTCCATGGCATTTTTCTTCTGTCTTTCCTTTTGATTCTTGGAGTCTTCCCAGTCAACATCATAGGCTTCTATTTCTTCACTTAATCTCTAAATACAGGATGAGTTCTATTTTCAGTTGTCTTTTCCCACGTTATACTCTGTCCTCAGGTGATCTTACTTAGGCCAGTAACTTCAACTGTCCTCATTCCAATAATGTACAATTCTGTATCTCTATCTCAGATCTCCATTTTGAGTTCTAGAACATTACCAACTGTTTGATGAGAGCATCACTTGGATGCACCATGGAATCTCCAAACTCATCATGCATTCTTCATCATTCCTCATCTTCCTCCACACACCTCATCATACATTTATCATACATTTTATTCCTTATCCTCATTAAAAACATAATCATTTGTCTAGATTCCCAAGCCAGAAATTGGAGCATCTTCCTGTATCAGTCTCACTCCTGCCCTCCTTGACACATTCAATTTGGTATCAATTCTTCCCCCTAAAAATTTCTTTATTTTTTTCAACTTTATTGAGGTATAATTGACAGAAACAGTATCACTTCAAAGTATACAATATGATGTTTTGATATACATATACTTTGTAAAATGAATACCACAGTCAAGCTAATCAACGTGTCCATCACCTCATTTTATTTAATGGTGAGAATACTTAAAAGCTATTGTCTTAGAAAATTTGAATCTGTCTCTTCATTTTTGTCTTATTACCAGTACTTCATTTCAGGTTTTCATCATTGTTGCCTGGACCACTTAAACACCCTCCTAACTGATATGATCATTACTATCAGAAGCATGGGTGGAAATCAATTAAAAGCTTTTGCAATACTATTGGCTCACAGTGAAATCTGTCTTAACTAGGGTAATGACTTTGGGGATGGAGGATGAGGGAAGTGATGACAGGGTGAGCAGTTTGAAAAAACAAGAGAAGGTATGAAATAGCTGTGAAAAACTGGACAGAGAACAGACCAGAGAAATGCAGGATATTTCTTAGACAGCCTGAGACCCACTCAAAAAACACTGACTCTCTAATGCTCCCATTCTGTACACATGTGACATCTCCAGAAGTCACTATAAAAGTGAAGAGAAAGTGGCATTTGGCTTTGTAGTGGGTCGAGATTTTTGTGGATGTTGGAATGGGGGTGAATATATTTTGCATATAGGAATATAGGATGGACATGAATCTTTGGAGTCCAAAGGGCATACTGTAGTAGGCAGAATAATGCTTTCCTAATATATCCAGGTCCTAATCCTTGGAACCTGTGAATGTTACCTTAATGTCAAAAGGGATTTTGGCAGGTGAAATTAAGTTAGAATCTGAGATGAGGAGATAATTCTGATTATTCTCATGGGCCCCACGTGTAATCACAAATGTCCTTGTAAGAGGGAGGCAGAGGTATATTTAACAGAAAAGGGTAAGGTGATATGATGACTGGAAACAGGTAAGAGTGATGTGCTTTGAAGATGGAGGAAGGGCCCATGAACCAAAGAACACAGGCAGCCATTAGAAACTGAAAAATACTAGGAAATGGATTTTTCACTTGGAACTTCCAGAAGGAACTAGCCCTACTGACACCTTGACTTTAGAACACTGAAACTAGTTTTAGACTTCTGACCTCCAGAATTATGAAAGAATAAATTTGTGTTATTTTAAGCCATTAATTTGTGGCCACTTTTAGTAGCAGTAAGAGGAAACTAATACAGGCTTGATTCGGGGGTGGGGTTTTGGCAGAGAGATGGGAAGAAGGGAAAGAGGCAAGAGTGAAGGGAATAGCTAGAACAGAATAGTTGAAGTGATAGTCCAAATACTCAGCTTGTTAGGGTGGAAGTAAAGATATACTGGGACTGATAGTAAGAAAATAAAAGGCTCAAATGTTTGGAAAGCCCAGTATGGTAGGGGTACCCAAACTATGGTGAGGTGTATAATTATTTCATTATATATTACAATGTAATAATAATAGAAATAAAGTATACCATAAGTGTAATGTGCTTGAATTATCCCAAAACCACTCCCACCCCTCAGTCCCTTTCCAGTCCCTCGAAAAATTGTCTTCATGAAAATGGTCCCTGGTACTAAAAATGTTGGAGGCTGCTGCAGTACAGGACCAGAAAATTTCCCAAAGTAATTGGGTAAATAACTTAAAAATTATATATATCTACCTGAGTTTCAAAAACATACCAATACTACTTTTAGTTCTTTGAGGTATCTCCATATAATTTCCATAGAGGCTGGACTAGTTTGCTGTCCCACCATCAGTATATGAGTGTTCCTATCTCTCTGCAGCCATGCTAACATTTGTTTTGGGACTATTTGATAAAAGCCATTCTTACTGCAATTAAGTGATATCTCATTGAGGTTTTGATTTCCCTGATGATTAGAGAAGTTGAGCATTTTTTCATATATTTGTTGGAAAAATCTGTCTTCTTTTGAAAAGTATCTGTTCATGTCTTTGCCCACTTTTTAATGGGATTGTTTTATTTTTCTTGCTGATTTGCTTGAGTTCTGTATAGATTCTAGTTATCAGCTCTTTTTTGGATGTATGGCATGTGAATATTTTCTCCCATTCAGTAGGTTGTCTGTTCACTCTAAATGATAGTTTCCTTGGCTGTGCAGAAGCTTTTAAATTTTATCAGTTCCCATTTATTTATTTTTGTTGTTGCTGTGATTGCTTTGGGGGTATTTTTCATAAATTCTTTGCCTAGGCCAATGCCCATAAGAGTTTTTCCAACATTTTCTTCTAGAATTCTTATGCTTTCATGCTTCAGGCTTAAGTCTGTTATCCATTGTGAGTTGACTTTTGTGAGTGGTGAGAGGTGTGAATCCTGTTTCAGTCTTCTACATATGGCTATCCAATTTGCCCAGTGCCACTTATTGAATAGGGATTCTTTTCCCCAGTGTATATTTTTGTCTGCTTTGTCAAAGATTAGATGGCTATATGAGGATGGTTTTATATCTGGGTACTCTATTCTGATCCATTGTTCTACTCTCTGTTCTTGTGCCAGTGAAATGCTGTTTTGGTTACTATAGCCTTGTAGTACAGTTTGAAGTCTGGTAAGCAGATGGATCCCAATTTGTTCTTTTTCCTTAAGGTTGCTTTGTCTTCTCTGGTTCCATACAGAGCATAGAATTATTTTTTCTAGGTATGCAAAAAATGCTGTTGGTATTTTAACAGGAATTGAACTGAATCTGTAGATCACTTTGGGTAGCATAGACATTTTAACAATGTTGACTCTGCTGATCCATACCATTTGATCCAGCAATCTCACTTCTGGATATTTTCCCAAAGGAAAAAAAGACATTTTATAAAAAAGACACTTGTACTTGAATGTTTATAGCAGCACAATTCACAATTACAAAGATGTGGAAACAATCCAAGTGCCCAAGAATACATGAGTGGATTAATAAAATATATACTATATACTATACCATGCAGTACAATTCAGCCATAAAAAAATTGGTGAAATAATACCTCTTGTATTAACCTGGATGGAGCTGGAGACCATTCTTCAAGTGAAATATCACAAGAATGGAAAAACAGACACCACACATACTCACCATTAAATTGGAACTAATCAATCAACACTTATGTGTACATATGAAAATAGCATTCATCGGAAATCAAGCAGGTCTGGGGGAAGAAGGGGTTGGGTAAATTCACACCTAATGGGTACAATGCACACCATCTGGGGGATGGGAACACTTATAACTTTGACTCAAATGGTACAAAAACAATTCATATAACTGTACCCTCATAATATTCTGAAATTAAAAAAAGAAAGGACAAAACATATCAATAGTGCTGCCACTAGTAATAATGTAAAGATCATTAGCAATGGAGCTAGAAATCCACAGGGAATCCTTTTGTTAGCTTGTGCAACCAGAAGCTATTGGATTGAGAAACAAACAGATATAGAAATAGGAGATTCTACTGTTTCAGAATATTGTGGATTTTTCCAATAGGCATAATAGCAATGCCAGAAGTCATTCCTAAAATCCCCAAATATGGGTTGTTACAGTTGTTAACTAAGTATTAAAAGTATATGCTTTGGTAAAGTTTTAGGAATATATTAATAGTAGCTCAATCTGTATTGGGATAGACATGAGAAAGAAAATAACTAATGAAGCTGAAAATATTCTTTTTGATAGAAACACATAAAATAATGAAAAATTGTGATATATCTGTTCAAGTTCAAAGAAATATCACAAGAAATTCAGACTCACAAATGTACACAGACATAAATAAAGTACGTGATTAGTAGAAGGGTCATAGCAAGTTTGGGAACTGAAATATATCAAAGTCCATTGCATAATAATATTAGCAAATATGATATATTTTATTATTTGGGTGTTCACAGAATAGGAAACTAATATTATTTTAAAACTCTTCAAAAGGATTTAATCCTTGCAACTCTCAGTCATCTCACCAGAAAAAGTTTGTCTATACAAAGACATACACTTGGCCATAGGGTCATACTACTATAGTGTTCAGATCAGATTCATAAGAGTAATATAGATGTAGTGTATTTATGTGACACGTCCCTTGGTACTTACAATGTTACCTACAAAAGCCCATTTTCTTTTATCACAATTGGATGGCTTAATTTATTGAGAAAGCAGCTGTCACTTTTTTTCTGCATCTCTTCTGCTCTCCTCTTGGTTGTTATATCATTTCTATTGCTGTGAACTTCAAGCAGTCCGACTATAAACCCATTCAAAGGAAAACTTAAACAGCTTCATTGTCAGTTGGACTCTATGCCTTTGTTCTGTAAGCAATAAAACTATATGTCCCTGGCTAAATGTAAATAGATGAGGTTTAGTATTATCTTTCTGGAGATAAACTACAATGGTTGATTTTTCCACATTGAGTCATTTAATGGATTTTTTTCCACGTGACAGTTTTTTATATGCTAATGAAACATGTAAAGTGTGACATTAAATAGCATAAGGGTCTCAGTAGCACTAACATAGTAAGATTGGAAAATTCTTTTCTAGGTTCTAATTCCTGTGATGTATTCAGTACATGCAGGTACATTCAGTACATGCAGTACAACCAAGTTTTCTTGGGCATTAACTCATTTCAGTCATTCCAACAATCATAGAAGTAATAATACTGACCAGTTGCATCAAAAGTGTTATACGTTAGGGCACATGTTAGCAAATTATAGTCCATGGGCCAATTCTGGCCAGTTGCCTGTTTTTTAAATACAGTTTTACTGGAACATAGCCACACACATTCATGTAATTATTGTCTGTGGCTTCTTTAGTTCCATAGTGACACAGTTCAGTAGTTGTACAGGAGAACTTATGGTATGCAAAGCCTAAAATATTTATCTGGACCTTTAAGAAAAGGTTGGCAACCCCTGTGGTAGGGAGTCAAATGTATATGTAATAATTATACAGTGCCTTACTTTGCAATGTATCTTGAATGTTCTGAGATAATTTTTATTTCAAATTTTCTCTTGTCTTTTAAAATTATTTAAAGGTTCTAGGAATTTCAGTTACAGTCTCCAAACTTCATTTGTGCCTTCTTGACAAAATATGTGTTCTGACTTTTGTTTCAAAAACAAGGTAATTATTTATATAAATAATAACATATACTCTCATTTTAGAAAGAATTTTGTATAATGTGAATACAGTACTTACCTCCTGATAGTTATGTCGTAATGAGACTTTATTTTATGTGTGGTTTCTAATCCAAATTCAAATCCTTTGAGTTTTGAATTCATAACTAACAGAGCCCATGCTGTGGGCTTTTATTAACAGTCATGACCCCTCTAATGCCACTTTTATGACCCATCTGACTTTGGACTCCTCACTTAATTGAAATGTGAGCTAACTTACCCTGTCCGCAAAATGGAACTATTAGGTCCTTGGAGATGAAACCCCTTGGACTTCAGAATTTATACTCTTGACTGCTGCACCATGCTCCATGTTTAGTTAAAGGCTATGGTTTAAATTGCCCCAAATATTATTAAGGGTCTATTTGTTTTGCTGAGAGTCAAGCATTTTATAAAATCAGGACTCTAGCCATCTGCTTTTTCATATTGGACCATGCATTGCCATTAACCTGTTGCAGCAAGCACAGATTGCTCACAGTCCCATTTGTCTGCATACAGTACTATTTGTTATATAGTGAGGAAAATTGGGGTTAAGGGATCTCTGGAAAGAGGGAGCAAAAAGGAAAGTTTTCTCCTCCTAACGAGGGAGCAAACCATCCTACAAGAGGGATACTGAGTACACTGCTTTCTGTACTCCTGGGAATGACACTTTTTTTCCTGGATTTATGAAGAGGAACTCACATTGAATACAAATTACATAGACATGGTCTTACAAGTAGTCTCCCAGGGTACCATGATATTTGCTAAGTTATATCCTATGAATGGCTATTTAAATCCTAGATTATTTGGACCCTTTTATGCAGATGAATTTGTGTTGAAATCTCCCTCTCCCCACCTTTTTAGAACAGAGCTGATGGAAATTTAATTCTGTGAAACAAAAATAATAATAATATAAGTTAAATGCAATCAAATTCCCAGCCATTTCCATTTTGTTGGGTTTTGAGGAGATTTTTGCAATAGTGCCCACAGGCAGAAGACAAATTCAGAGAGGATATGAAGCTACTTGTACAGATGATTTTGTAGAATACCTAGTTATATTTACCAAGGAAAAGGTTTAGTTAGGATTACAGCATCCTGTTTTACTGAGGACTGAAAACGCGAGACCCAAATAGGGCTTGTGACTCTCCAGGAGTGCTGTGGGATTCTGAGTTGCTTGCGAAGGGTAGATCTGAGAAGTTTAGCCTTCTCTTTCTATATTTTTATTGACGAGCCTTAGTTATCACTGAACTTGCTCTCCTACCCATTTCTCCCTCTAGCCAACTGCCAATCACCAAACCAGGTTAATGGAACTTCTACTTTTTTTTTGAAAGTGGCCCAGAAGACCTGGATTAGGAATTTTATTAGTAGCATCTCATTATACTTGAAAATATCTATTCTCTTAAACTAGCTGGTGGGTAATATTACTCATGTACGCGAGATGTCCTTTGTCACCTTGCTAGAAATGGCTCGAGATGAGATAGGCTCTTGCAAGCAGTCTAATTACTCGATGTGCCTGCCTTCCTGGAGGTTCACACTGCGATCTGAGCACCTTTTAGAAATTCATATGAAAGCCTCTTCAGCTCTTCCTTACTTGCTTTCAACCCTCACCTCTGGTGCCTTAAGAAGAAGGGTTAGGAGCCAGCCAACCTAGTTATAAACACCTGGCCTACTACTTAATGTCATCTATATAAAATGGAAATTATAATAAATGTATTGGCTTCCTAGAGTTATGCAATGAATACAAATTTTTAAAGGACTTAGAAGAGTATCTGGCACACAGCAGTGTATTGTATACCCCCCCAAAACTAGCCTTAGATGATAAAATGAAAGTATCCTCTATCATGTGCAAAGCTGTGCAGAAATAAGTGATGATATTAATATTAGTTATTGTTATTAAGCTGGGTGTCGATGGAAACATTTTAAACCTCACTCTGGTCTTATTCTTATTTATTTTATTCTTATTCCCCACCCCCTTTTACTTACAGTCTTACTTAGAACACTTTTGCAACTGATCTGCTATGGGTCCACGTCTGGTGTATTTCTATTCTATGTCTCCATTGTTCCCATTGTCATCTTAATCCCTAGCTATACCTAAATACTGGCAGTAATCTTCTGGGCAATACATGGCAATGGCAAAGTTCTTCTTACTGATTTTCCAGAATGATGTGTTAATGAATTTACTATGTATGTATTTGTGATGAGTTAATTTGAATCCTGGGATCCCTCAGAAGATGCAAATGGGAGAATCAGAGCATAATTCCAAGTAGCAAGGTACTTGTGGGATTTTGTCATTTGTATTTTTCCAATTCTTTTTAGATTATTTTTTTTCTTAAATGAAAATGTAGCCAATCAAGCTAGTGTTACATGAAGATCCTTAATAGCCAGATCCACAATTTAAGATCCACAATTTCTTTTCCTACTCTTTTATACACACTCTCCCCAGATATGTAATATTTATAGATATATTTTCAGCCTCACCTTGGCACTGGCCAGGTGTCTGACTTCTTGAACAACAAAAAATTGTATCTTAAGCTTCATGTTCCCATCAGGATAGTAACCTGAGGACTGCTATGGAAACCCTCATTTACCATTCTGAGTTTTGTGAGTTTAGAGAGAGAACGATTTCCAAGGCATAATCCTGCCTGCAAGTTAAAGCATATGATTTCCTCCAGTTCGACCAGTGGCTCTAGTTCTTTAACCTGCAGGTCGTCATATCCTACTTCCACACTGAAAATCCCAGGCAGGTCACTGATCTTTTCCTGGTCTCAAGGATGTCCCCAGAATCATTATCTTAGTGGCCCATAAACCAACTTTTTTTAGCTCATAATTGGCTATTTGTTTCTGTGTCTAGGGCAGTGGGTACCCGTTGAGCAAGAAGTCCAAAGGTTCTCCCTAACGTGTATTATTGTTTTGTCAAGAAGGGAACATTGCTTGAAAGAAAGAAACTCTGGGTGCCAAACAGTGGCTGTTTGGATAGTTGGAAAGGTAGTTTTCTTTATTATAACATACACATGGAAGACATTCAGAAAGATGTAGATGGCTAATGGGTAATTATTAACACTAAATGGCTACACTTGTGTAATTAGGTACTTGACAAATCAGACACACATATTAGATCAATTGATTTTTACTACAACCCTGAGAAAAAGGGATCAAGTCTTGTTATTCCTATAGCATTTCCTGTCTAGGTTCATGTAGCTGTAAGTGTTAAAGTTAGTTCGCAATCTAGGTCTTCTTATTCCTGGTTCAATAGTACTATGCTTCCCACAGCCACACAAATAGCATTATTACCAACTCCCTTCCTTAACACTCTAGCTTTTAGGGAAAAAGATATTCCTGGTATCACAGTGTTTGAACTGGGCATCTCCATGCTCCATTCATAAAAGGTAACTTTCCTCTCTGAAATAATTTAAACAACAATTAGATAATACTGACTAATCAAATTTATAAGTTTTTTTTTTTGAAAAATGACGAGTTCAAAAGGATGTTCTATTAAGGGATATGAGAACAAGAAGAAATAGAAAGAATGTGGCTTTTGTTAGAAGCAAAGAACATCTTTGCTATTCCTCCATTGGATCCAGCTGTGATCTTCACTGACTGCTCATCAGTCATATGGGAGAACCTAAAGGAAGTTGGAAAATACTGCCACACTCTTGAGGGCAGTTCTACTCCCAAAGCCCCTAGATTACCTCACATAAGACTTTTTTTTTCCTAAAAAGAGAATCTTGCTACATATTATCCCAAACATGACCTTAGGAATTATTTTTCAAAGGAAAAAAGTTGTCCCGAGGCTGGAGATAGAGTTATATTGTGGTAAGATGAAGCCTCAACATACTACTTAGTATTTTGAACCAGTCTTCATTCTTCAAGAATTTGAATTTTTCTACATGTTTCAAAAATTGAATTTTTATGCATTTGAATGACTTCTGTCAACACTCTGTTTCCCAAACACTCTCTTGTTTCAGTGTTTCAAAAATAAGCCAAAAATTGATGGGAGGCAGGCTGGAAGGCTGGACTTTAACATCCAATCACTCTTACTAAATAGCATTTAATGTGGTTAGTGAGTTGTGGATATGTTTACATAAGAAAGTTTTCAAGTTTAAAATGATGTGAGGAAGTATACATACTTGGGCTTATACAAACATCAACCTCTACAAAATTCTAAAGGTTAAAAGAACACAAAAATTTGTGCCTCCTAAGGAGGTGTGTGAAATTATGCTCTATTTTACCTTTCTCCTTAACCCAATGAATCCTTCTCTGATTTTTTAAATTAAAACACTTGGTCACTGGAATGCATTATAGTCTCAACATAAAAGCCACCTTTTGACAAGATTACTATTTCTATGATCTGAATGTTTGTCTTTGCCCCAAATTCACATGTTCAAACCTGATCACCAATGTGATGGTATTAGGAAGTGTGGCCTTTGAGAGGTGATTAGATCATGAAGGCAATGCCCTTATGAATGAGATTAGTACCCTTATAAAACAGAGCCTAGAGAGCTATCTTGCTCTTTCTGCCATGAGAGTACACAGAGAGAAGGAACCAGGAGGGGGACTCTCATCAGACAACAAATCTTCTTGACATCTCGATAGTGGACTTCTGAACCTCCAGAACTGTGAGAAATATTTGTTGTGTTTAAGTTATCCCATTTATAATATTTTATTATAGCAGCCCAAATAGAGTAAGACAACCACATATATTATTCCCAGTTGCACAGGACATTCAGAAGGGTGAAGCTTTGCAATGACAATTGGGACACTGAAGTCAAACTGAATCATCAAATTTAATTATACAGTGGCAAATTAATGAAGCAGGAAAGAGATGGGAGATAGTTGTCTCAGACACTAGTTGCTGAGTATTTTCTTCAAGATTTTTCAGTGGGCCAATCAATAAATGTTATTGATTATGTATTTAGAGCCTGAAATTGGGCCATGTAGACTGTAGTGCTATGCAAAGGAAGTTGTCTATTCTTACCCTTGGGGAGCTTATAAACTGGTTGGAGTTAATATTTCTGTCAGACCTAGTTTGATATATTAGCTCCTGCATCATTCTCTCATCTATGGCTGGTTCTATGTGATTCCCTGTGTGTTCCTCCTTGTTCTGTTCCCTGAACTACCTTCTCTTGAGAAAGGAAATCCTTAAGCAGCCTTAGCTCCATTTTCTAGGGTTCAACATCTTACATACTCTCTGGCATACCTAGGTCTCATGATATGGCCCTGATTTTGAGGCCCAGGTTTCTGAGTTAGTTGCTATCTTAAAATTGCTAAACCAATAAGCTTGAAGAATACTTCAATTTTCTCCTAAAGGAAAGAACCTAAGTTACTTTTTTCTAGTTCTGGAGAATGGAGACTTGATCCTGAATCTACTTCTGTGACTGGGAGTCTACCACCTGCTGTTTGGTCTCCTTTTCTTTGGCCAACCACCCTCATCTCAGAGTTATAACTGCTGGTTTAGGTAGACACTTGTAATTTCTATAAACCTTGGATACTATTATTTATGGAGTAGGCAGACCCTTTTCTATTTATGAAAAGCTTCCTTTTCAGTACCTTCTAGGTCATTATTCCAATTCATTTCAAAGGCAAAAATAACTGCTTAAAATAACTAGTCCAGATCAGGCCTGGTTTCCAGTTATGACATATTCCAACAATTATAGGATTATGTATAATTGAATACTAGATCATATGCTGAGGTTCTATTTGAATATATAGTGTTTTTAAGAGATACTTTGAATCAAAGTTATTTTATTAACTCATTCATAATTTGCTAAAAATTCTTTGGAAAATATGTAGAAAGTAGCATAATGTAGTAGACAGGAATTGAATTCTAGGGCTAAACAAAATTGGGCTCAGTCCTGGCATTATCACTTAATTAACTATTTGCTTCACTTCTTTGTACCTCTTTGTGCCTCAGTCTTCTCACCCGAGATGTTAGGATAATAGAGCACCTACTTCTAAAAGTGATTCTGAGAATAAAATGAATTAATGCATGTAAAGCATTTAGTATTGTGCCTGTGCACAAGCAAGTGTTCAACTAATTATAGATCAAAGCATTACTATAAATCATGGGTTGGCAAATACATGGGCCAAATCCTGTCTGCCTGTTTTTTTTTTTTTTTTTTAAGTTTTATTGGAACATAACCACACCCATTTGCTTACAATTGTAGTCATATCTATGGCAGCTATTGAGATAAAATGACAGAATTTAATATGGCAACAGAGATCGTATGATCTGCTTTCCATATGATTACTTTCCATAGGAAAGTAAAAATACTTTCCATAGGAAAGTAAAAATTATTTATTGTCTAGAACTTTATAGGGAAAGGTTGCCAAATTCTTTATCAATAATAAGAGGTGAAGAGTACTATGTAAGAGTTCAAAGGTGAGAGATAATTTCTTACTGTGACAATGGGAAAAGGAGGTGTATTAGTTGTATTGATTTCTATTATGGAACTTTCAGAGATGAGACTTATTCCTCGGTAGAGAGAAATACTTATGCCAAAGATATCTTCTAGAGCATAAATCAAAGACAAGAGGCCTGTTTTAGTAAATAATAAAGAAAGTAATGTTTTACACTGAAAATGAATTTTGGTTTAGGAGGGAGCCACTTCCGAATGTTGTAGTATATGACTGTTCTGCAATGCCAAGGTAAGACTGTGTAATTTTAGTGTATTGTTGACACTGTAGCTCATACATAATATCATCATGTACTTGTATAATTATAGAAGTTTCTTTAAAAATGAGGTATAAATAGTACATAAAAATCAAATATAAAAAAGTGAGAATGTATACCACTTCAATTATTTCAATCATTATTGGACTATTTAAAGTTTTGATTTTTTTAAAGTCACTTTTGTTAAAATATGTTTTCTAGGAATTTGTCGATGAGTCCAAATTTTTCAAATTATTGACATGGAGTGTTTGTATTATTCTCTTATGGATATCTGCAGTTTCTTAATGAATCCCACTTTTAATTCTTAATATTTGTTATTTGTGACTTCTTTCTGTTTTTCTTCAATAAGTCTAGCTGGAGGTTTGTAAATTTTTGTTAGACTTTTGATAATCTTTATTGTATACCTTTCATTCTTATCCTTAATTTTTGTTTTTATCTTTATTATTTCTTCTACCTTCTTTCTTCCATGTTCTTTTCTAATATCTTGAGGATATTATTAGCTCATTAATTTTCAGACTTTCTTCTTTCTAATATGTGCATTAAGTACTATAATTTTCTCTTTAATATAGCTTAAGCGGCATCACACAAGTTTGTATATGTTATAATTTCATTATCATTAATTTCAAAATAAATTGTAATTTACATTATGATTTTTCTTTGATCTGTGGGTTATTTGGAAGTGCATTTATTAACTTCCAAACATACAGGGATTCTTAATTATTTTTATTATGAATTTGTGATTAAATTGGACTGTGGTTGAAGATCATATACTGTATTACTCCAGTCCTTTGAAATGCTTTGTATTTTGCTTAATGACCTAACTCCAATATTTGCAAATGTTTTATATATACTAGAAAAAAATGTGTTTTCTCCAGTTTGGGCTGCAGCATTTTATATATGTTTATAACTCACATTTTTTCACTTTGATTGCGCCCTGTGATCCTGTGATTTTGTCTTTAATTGAAGCATTTAGCCTATTTACATTTAATGTTATTTATTACTACTATATTTGAGTTTACATCTATAATTTATCTGTTACCTATCTTGCCTGTTCTATATTTTTTCTTTCCGCTTTTACCTTCATTTGGGCTAATTTAATTTTTTTTTCCTTTTACTGGTTTATAAGGTTATGCTTCCTTTGGTGCTTATTGCAGAAATGACAACATGCATTTTAACTTGTCAAAGTCAAAAGTTAATCATTGCCTTCACCTTCTATGCTGACAATACAAGGTCCTTACAACATTGAACTTCACTTACACCTCTCCTGGCTTAGGTTATTATTGTTACATATTTTACTTCTATGTTTGTGTTTTTTAAACTCAAAAATATTATTATATTATTAATATTTATTAAATATTAATACATATTTATTTAGACTTACCCTCATATAGTTCTCAATCTTGGCCATCTGTTTGTTGTCCCATTGATCTCTTCTATCTAAGATCACTTTCCTTATGCAGGAAACATGTCCATCAGAGTGGCATCAACTGTGGGTTGCTGGTGCTAAACTCTCTGTCCTTTGGTGGGGGAAAAGGAGTATCTGAAGATGTCTTTACGTTTCTCTCATTCTTAAAAAACATTTTTGGTGTAACAGGATTCTGGGTTGTCAATTATTTCTTTAAGCACATTGAGGATATCATTCCACTGGCTCCTGACAACCATTTTGTTATTTAAAAGGCAAGCGGTTAATCTGCCACCACTTCTAAGGCAATGTATCTCTCCCCCCAATGCTGCCCCTTGGTTGTTATAGATGGCTTTTAGTGTTTACTCTTCATCTTTTTTTGTTTGTTAGTTTTGAAGTTTCACAATGTGTGTAGGTGTGGATTTCTTTATTTATCTTACTTTGGATATCCCGGGTGCCTGAATCTGTAGAGCATTCTCTGCTGTTATATCTGGGAAATCCTCCGGCATGGTTCTTTAAAATATTGCCTCTGCCATATATACTTTCTCCTCTCTTTCTACTTCATATATTTTCCATATCTCTTAACATCTTTTTCATTTTTTCTCTCTTTCCTGAATCCTAGATATTTGCTTCTTATCTATTCACACGTTAACTCATTCTCTCTTTATTTAATAGTTATGTCTAATTTATGGTAAAACTTATTTTTCAGTTTTAAATTTTAGTTAATTTATTTTTCATTTCTTGATTTCATTCTTTTCCACATCTACTGTATGTATTTGGAATTGCTATTGGTTCCTAACATAAATTTTAAGTTTATCTCTTATTTCTTCAAACAGAGTAGACACAGTTTTACACATTGGTTTACATCTTTGTCTGATAATCCCAGTGTCTTATTTTGATAATTCTAATGTCTAATGTTTTGGTGGGCTTGTTTCTGTTTTCTGTCAATGCTGTTTCTTGCTCATGCTGGTTTATTGCTGTGCTTACTTATTTTTACTATGTATGGCTCATTTTCTTATAATATTTATAAGAATCCTTTTCGTACTAAAATGAAGAGTTATATTTCATCAGACAGGGTGTTTGTTTGTTTGTTTCTTTTTTAGACAGAGTCTCCCTCTGTCGCCTTGGCTAAAGTGCAGTGGCGTCATCATAGCTCACTGTAACCTCCATTCCTGGGCTCAAGTGATCCTCCTGCCTCAGTCTCCCAAGAGCTGGGATTACAGGTGTGCAACACTCAGTTAATTTTTCTGTTTTTAGTAGAAAAGGGGTCTCGCTCTTGCTCAGGCTGGTCTCTAACTCCTGAGCTCAAACAATCAATCCTCCCAGTTTGCTAGGATTACAGGTGTGAGCCACCGTGCCCCCTCAGAGAGAGTTTTAAGATCTTCTGTCAGGTATCTAACAGCATTGCCAGTTTTCATTTCATGGCATGAGAATTTCCTTTTTTAGGGGTGGAGAGTGATATTTTGTGTTACAACACCTACCAAAGGTAGGTTTGCAGTTTCTCACAAACATACTCATCTTCCCCCAAATAGAGCAAAGCCGACTTTACTGAGAAATGGGGAAATAAGATTTTTACTTCTGGTTTATCCATACCGTGAGGATGTAGCTCTGTGAAGCATCAGCACTAAGAATAGGAGAGCCTCCTCCTACCTTGGGTAGATTCTGGTTTTTGACCATGCTATGGACCCACAGAGACTGGAAAGCCAGAGTTTGCCAAATTCAGCAAATGCCTCAAGGCAAGAGGGGCTTCACTTAACTGTCTGGGTTAGAAGTTTTACTTAGATTTTGGTTGAGTCCATCCTTCGAAGTGATGTATCACAAGGATGGAGAAACATACCCCACATTTACTCGCCATCAAATTGGTACTAATTGACCTGTAACACTAAGATGTTCACATGGTAGTAATCCTCACTGGGTCCTGGTCAGGGATGGGGGTGGTAAATTCACAACTAATGGAAGCAGAATGCACTGTATGGGGGAGGGACATGCTTGTAGCCCTGGCTTGGATGGGACAAAAGTATTACATGTAACCAAATGTTTGTACCCCCTTAATATCCTGAATAAAATAAAAAAAGAGATTTTGGCCTGCAAATTCCATATTAACTTGGTCATGCATTGATGCCTTTAAGATGATTACAAAATATATTATTCTTTTTACCATCATATTTAGTTGTTTGTTTGGAGGAGGGGCCAATGGATGGACTTACTAACTTTAGTCCATTATATTATAGAAACTGCTATTTTCTGATTGAGATTTTATATTTTATTTATAGATGAAATATTTACTCTAAAATGAATATAAGGTAGTTTGGCTTAGTTTTGCTTGGTTTATGTGCATTTTATTTATATATTCAACAGGCTTACATTTATTTTTTTAACAGATTTTTTAAGATTCCCCAATGTTTTAGCCCACTTTTTCTGGTTTTTCTTATTTTAAAATTCTGTCTTGAATCTATATTCCTATGTTGTTTTCCTCTCACAATCAGTCTTGGTAGGAACACAGAGGAAAAGCATCAAAGACAGGGGCCGTAACAGGTTCTTTCAAGATTTGCCTTATAATCATAGGTGGAAGTTTGGTAGGAGAGAAAATAAAACAAAACTAGTGGAAAGTTATTGGAGAACCTGGCTAAATAGTCTGTTTAGTGTCATCCATGGAACAACAGATGGGAGAGACTCAAGGGTCCTTGGACAGGACCATTTTCCTATCTTTTGTTAGGACAGTGTTTTTCCAGTTGATGTTTATGAATTTTCTTAAATTTTCATCATATCTTTCTGTTTGCTTCAATATGATATTTAGAAATTATACAACCAAATAATACTGGAAAGGATTTAGAAGCAACAACTGAGGGTATGAGAATCTCTTAGGTAGCTCTAGTGGTAAGAACACAGGCCTTCAAGACAGAAAGCCTGGGTTCATCTTAGGAGAGTGACCCATCTACTCAATCAATGACTCTGTTTCCTAATTTTTAAAATGGGAACAAAGCTGGGTGCAGTGACATGTGCCTATAGTCCCAGCTACTGGGGAGGCTGAGGCAGGAGAATTGCTTTGAGGCCAGGAGTTCAAGGCCTGCAATGGACTGGGCAATATAGCAAGACTCTATCTCTTAAAAAAATAAAACTACAATGAGAATGACGAGAGTATCTATCTCTGAGTTGTTGTGAAGATTAAATGAGTTAATATATGGGATGTGTTTAGAACTAAGCCTGGCAGTTGGTGAGTACTGTATGAAAGCTCAAAGGGAACAAAGCTTTTCAGTGCACAATAGAAGCTGTGTGAAAATGCAAATACTCCTGGGGGAGATAACACGTTGACTGTGTTCCTATGAGCAGACCAGTTTTAGGGAATGGTGTGCAACAAGGGTGGAAGAGTTAGAGTTAGTGTTATGCCTAAAGGATGGGGATGAGAAAGGAGTTTAGGACAAAGGTGTAGAGGTGCTGCTCTTAGCCCAATTCACATTTAGCCCAGAGCTATTGCTTTTTCAAAATTATCATTATTAACTACTCTAACCCTCAGTTTCATAGGCCTAGTTCTCTTTTCTAGGAACCAATAAATATACAGACTGATTTTTCTTTTAACCAAGGAATATATTAAGTAAGGTTGAACATGAATTGTTATTGTGCCACAAGGGGAAAAAAAACTGATTCAATTTGATTCTCAAGTGTATTCCTACATTGAATAATAATGACATTATCATTTAATTATTTAGACATTAGCTTCATTCGCATATGTAGTTTGGGACCATTTAGAAAAAAACCTAGAAAGAACAATATTCTGTTTTTATTGTAGAACCCCACTGTTAAATATCTCACAGGCTAATGTTTAATCGCATTCTTAGTCTTGCACAGTTCTTGATAATAATTAACCTGAAATAACTACTTCCATACGTGAGTTGGGGACACATTTGCTTTTGTTGTTTCAATTTCCTTTCTCAGGAAGTGAAATGGTTAAAACTTGCAGATCTAAATTGTCCGTGAATAGCTGGAAGAGGAAAAAGCCCATGAACGATGGAGATTGGGAAGTTTGTATGTATTTGCTAATACAAACCCAAGCATTTATTAAACATTTAAAGACTACATTTACATGCATGTTTCTTTTGAATATCATGTGATTAGAATATTGGCAAGCTTGAAAGTCTTACATTCCACTATGAGGAATATTTCTCTTGTTTCTATTGACTAAAATCAAAGAATCTAATTAAGGCTTCTCATTAAAGGTAACTTAGGTGAGTCCAGTAGCAGATCTGTAACACAAAGGGCATGTGTTTGTGTGTGTGTGTGTGTGTGTGTGTGAACAACCCCTTTACTGAGGTATAATTAACATGTAAAAAGCTGTACATATTTAATGTATTTCATGTATTCAACTACTCAAGTTTGGAAATAAATATATACCCATGAAACCACCAACATAATCACAGCTGTGGACATAGCCATCATTTCCCAAAATTTCCTCTCACTCCTATCATTATGATTATTATTATCACTATTTTTTGTAATAAAAATACTTAATCTAAGATCTACCCTATTAGGAAACTTTAAGTTTATAATACAGTATTGTTAGCTGTAGGAACTATGCTCTATAGTAGATCTCCAGAACTTACTTATCTTATATAACTGAAACTTTATGCCCTTTGACTATCACCTCCCCATTTTTCCTGCCCCTAAGCAATCACAATTCCACTTTCTGCTTCTAAGGGTTTGACTATTTTAGACTCCATATACAACTGAAATCATACAGTTTTTGTCTTTTCTGTATTTGGTTTATTTCACTTAGCATAATATCCTCCAGGTTCATCCATGTTGTCTCAAATGTCAGGATTGCCTTCTTTTTTAAGGCTAAATAGTATTCCATTATGTATACCACATTTTCTTTATCCATTCATTTGGTGATGGACAGCTAGGTTATATGTGTGCGTGCGTGTGTGTGTGTGTGTGTGTGTGTGTGTGTGTATATAGTAGCAGACTGTATTCATTTTCCAACTTTTTTATCCCTTCCCTGTTAGATTATACATCCCCATACATTGCCATAACATATCTTCTTATAGGCAGAGTTTATTTCCCTACCTCATTGTCAGCTGGTCAAATAATTTGAAGGGCCAACGGAATATGAAAAGATGTGGCATAGTGCCAACTATGTGGCATACTGCTCAACCCCAAGCAGAAGTTTTGAATTACATCACGTGTTTCTGCCATCTCTTATGCTTTTTCCTCTTACATGCATATTCCTAAATAAGGGTACTTCTTCAGCCAGAATGAGAAAACATATGAATTTAGCCACCACAGGTAATCTTCAAGCTCTGATATATAGCAAGAGCCAGAAATGAATGCTTTGTTTTAAGTCACTGAGATTTGGAATTGTTTCCCATTACAGCAAAGTTGACTAATGCATATCTTAAATCAACTTTTGGTATTTGTAATTAACTAGAAACCTATTATCTGCTGTGTTCATTATATATTAATATATAACAATGCCTCTCAGCGAGTCATATTATTTTAATTATTTAATTACAGGCCTTTGAAACTAGACCAATAAAAGTGAATCCATATCCTCGTTAGTATATAGATAAAAATGATATTTAATGGTCCTGGGGTATTCAAAGGCTGGAAATTTTACCAATTCATTATCTAAACCAAAATTATATAGACTATGCACAAAATGAAAACATTTTATTTTGTATATGATATAATTACATTTAAATTTTTATATCTGGGGAAATGTCCATTTTTTTGGTACACATCCTTTTCCTGTTTTTAATTAACTTTTTGGAATTAAAAAATTATTTATATAACTATTTTTAATGATGACATAGAATAAAAAGATATTTTGCTATACAATACATGTAAAGTAAGGGAAACCATCGAAAACAGCTTCCTCCCCTTTTTACATTTGAGAGTTTCTATCACCAACAGGATAAAATATTTCTCTTTGGGTATGTGTTTTTGGATTCTTAAGGTATATATTCTCACTTCAATATAGTAGAGTAGCTTTTACTTGTCCAAGAGGGAGATACTTTCATACATCAAGAGGATGCAAGATTACTTTCCTGACGTTAGTTGTTTCTTGCCCCTCTTTTGGTTGAACCTGTGTTTCATTAGGTTGCTATTTTTATATTATTATTAATATTTCAGAGAAGGCACATGATGATGTCTTTATAAGTATATGTGGCTCATAGCAATATAATAACTATTAATTATTTAATAAAACCTCACCAAAATCTGCCCCAAAGCACATTCCCAGAAGACAAGATCAGTCTTCGCCATACTGAAAGTTCTGTCCTAAGTCAACATCACCACCTCCTTGAAGCCTCCCTGATCATACCCATCTGTACCAGTCTCTTCCAATATATTACTTGTCCATATCGTGCATGGTGCCCATTGCACTGAGGATGCTTTGAGGATAAGGAATGGGTTGCTTGGCACCCCACAGAACTCCATGCTCACTGAATATATGAACATGCTAGAGAGGGATCATGTGCACTGACGAACAAACTAGATCATGTAAAGTTTAGTATGTGGGTATCAGCTGGCTTTTATTATACTCTAATTAAATCTTGTCTCCCTCAGAGTGAAGTAAACTCCTTGAGGGCAGTTGTCACGTCACTTCATTGTTGTTTCCCACAGCACTAGCCACACACAGTCATGGCTCTGCAAGTACTCACTGAACGTAATTGAACTGAATTCGATGGGTAGAAAATAACAAAGACTTGTTTGAGCCAGGCTTCCCTTACTTGGAATTGAGACATGAATCTTCAGAGTCACTAATCTAGTCCTTACCACCTCACTGTTTGGGGCAACTTGCACTACAAACATCCACCAATGAGCCATTCAAACCATTCCTATCTCGTGAAGAAATTTTAAGCTGTTAAGAAAAGAGAAGGACTCAGGGATTTTTGTTATTTATTCACATAAAGAGGGTACACTGGCTAGAGTTGCCTAAGAGATGCCAACACGCCCATTGGAGTTGAATATGGTGGCCATTACCACCCCATTCTGAAACTCAGACATTTTGGGGCTCTCATCATGGTAGCTGTGTATGTTGTTATGATGTGTATTTGCAGCAACTAAAAAAGACTATCAGAAGCAGTGGGGAAGGACAAGGTATCTGCCACCAGAGGACATGAGTTTGACTCTCAGTTCTAGTACTTATGCATATTAGTTAAATGCCTTAGATAAGTCACATAAACTCTCTGAATCTCCCTTGACTCATTTATCAAATGCAATAAATGCCTACTTTACATGGTTCTGGGAATGTTATAGAAAAGGTGATGGGGTGCCTACCACAGTGACTGAGACAGAGCTGGAGGGTAATATATGTTAGCTTCTGTTGTTATTTGCATCTTTGGTCCCTAACACAATGTCTGGAATATAATAAGTGCTAAATCAAATTAATTCCAGTAAATGAACTCTACTGGGCTCATTAACCAGTTTCTGTTGTGATGACAGGAAAAAGAAGTTCGATAAAGTCATGGAAAGGCTCACTAAATGTGCACTTTTTATGAATTAGGAGAGGTGGGAAAGCCTTTGTCCTTGTAGCTATGAATGGAACTATGTAGTTTAACTTGTGCGTCCACAGTTTATTAAGTATCCACTATGCGATTAGCACTGAGAACACTTTTTCATGTACTCTGGAGGATTTAAAAACAGTAAAAACAGAACTGACATTGAACGTCGGTGAAGAAGTTGTGACTTCTGATGTAGAAGTAGAGAGATGCTGGACAAGCTTCTGAACCAGAAGTACCCGCTTCATGGTACCTGAAATTCCACCGTAAATCCATATCTTTGTTGTTAATGAATACTTACCATGGTGACATCATGCATTTGTGTCTCCTGCCCTCTGCAGACAAGCTCTTCCCCTCCGCCACACCCAAGCACGAGCTGCCCATCAAGCCCAGTCTGGCGTCAAAGCCTCCCCCCCCCCACCGTCCGTCTCCGTACCTGGATATCTGAGGCTTTCCGTGGCCACTTTGGTTTGTGTCTGTACGTGAAGCCCCCCTTGGATGTGGTTTAATCGTTCGTCCTTACAAGGAATAATAAATCTTTTCTGCTCACAAGAAAAAAAAAAAAACATAAAGTTTTTTAAACTTTATGTTTAAAAAACATAGTTTAAAGTTTTTTAAACTATGTTAAAAAACATAAAGTTTTTTAAACTTTACAAAGTTTTATAAACTTTACAGTTTATGAAACACTCAAACAGACATGACCTTATTTTACTATTATTTTTTATGTTTTATTATATATATTTAAGGTATTCAGCATAATGCTTTCATATACATATATATACTGAAATGATTACTGTAGTCAAGCAAATTAGCATATCCATCACATAATTGCCTCTTTTTAGGGTAAGAGCACTTAAAATCTTCTATCTTAGCAAGTTTCCATATACGATATTATTGACTATAGTTCTCATGCTGTACATTAGATCTCTAGACTTATTCATCCTACATTAAGTGCAACTTCATACCCTTTGACCTACTTCTTCCTGTTTTCACTCTGCTCCTTCCACCTCCCCCAGTAACCCCTGTTCTACTCTCTTTTATTACTTTTATACCAACCCAATGAAGAAAGAAGAAATTATTATCCCTATTTTGTAGCTGTTCATATAATTGGACATTTACAAAACCAGGAAACTGGTTTACTCCTAGTCCAGAGCTCTTTCTCCCATGGGCTTCAGAATTCCTCTGCTAATAAGAAAGCTGTAGAGAGAATGATGTAACCTCTTATAGTGGTAGCTGGGAGCCAAGGCCCCAAAGGATGGTTGGCAAGTGGCTTCATAATGTCAGAGGTTCTGAGAGGGAGAGAGAATTCTGTAAGGAAAAACTCTTCAAACTAAGCACATTGCCATTTTGACCGGATACTTTTTCTTGTGGGGGCTGTCCTGTGCAATGTAGGGTATTTCACAACACTCTTGACCTTTACCCACCAGGTGACAAAACCACTCCCTCAGTTGGAAAATGTCTCCAGGTATTGCCAAATTTCCCTTGAGGGGTTGTGGTGAGGAGAACAAAATTGCCCTGGTTGGGAACCAGTGCTCCCAGAGAAGGGATTTAAAAACTAAACTGTAAGCTTTATCTATTTAACGGTTTTCAACATGGCCAGATCTGAGGAGATGTCACAGTCCCCCAAACCCAAACAGTTACCATTTTTAGCAGATACAAGTACAACCCTGCGTCTTAGGAAGAGTTTCTCTGGTACTGAAAGCTAGAGAATGCTGTGAAGATGAGTTCAGACATTTTTTTCCCAGAGGAAGACACAGCTGGGCTCAAGGGGGGAAATCGTCTGCTGGTATTCCAGGACATGAGGCCAAGTGAGACTACTCATGGAAACAGAAAGATGGAGCAGAAGGGGGAATTGTCCGACTAAAATGTATCCGGGGTACACTAACCACACACCTGCTTTTTTGTAGCATGCCGTATAATAACATTGGGCAGCCCAGCTATCTGTTTCTGGCTTCAAAAGCACGAGTCTTCCTTGCCGTCAATATCACGCTGTTTTAATACTCAAAGGGGGAAATGGGGAAGCATGTTAATTTATAAGTTGAAGACACTAGAGTCAGGCAGTAGTCACTAGTATGTAAACTTAGGCAAGGTACTTTGCCTCCCTGGATCTAGGTTTCTGTATCTGAAAATGATATTAATTTTAATGTCTCCAAGCTCTAGAATTGTATTTTTTAAAAAAATTTTTACTACCACAACTAAAATCACTACGATTATTGCTAGCTAGTATAAATGTATGATTATACTGCCATGCAAATCACCAGAAGTAATATGGTAATATTGGTGGTGTCATTCCTGTAAAGTTAAAAAAAGGTTCTAATGAAGCAGATTAAGACTACTTACAATATATACCTCCTTGGGCTCACAGGGACCAGGGAGGAAATGATCTACTTGGATATGAGAAATGAAGTAGCCAGGGCATTGAAATCCATAACTCACCATGGTTAATGAATCTTCCTCTCCCTAGCCCAATACCCCAGGCAAAAGATAGGCATTGGTACCTATTAAATAAGAGCTAGGAGAAAAGGAATTACAGTCAAAACCCTCTTAAGACATTTTCAAAGGAGCAGCCATTAAAACTTCTAAACCAGGAAATCTTCCTTGGAGAGAAATGGAAAAGCATAGGTACGGTGCCATGCAAATGTGGCCATTTAATAAATACTATTGGATGAGGAGGATGATAAAAATAAATGTCTGCTGGAGGGAAATAGGGGGAAATAGGAAGCAGGAACCTTTTAAGGGGAGGTTATTATCTTTTTTTTTTTTTTTTTACAAACTGAGTTTGTACTTATGGAACTGTCATATGACCTGAACATGGAGATTCTTAATGGACTAAGAATCCATTAAGAACCTGTCTCTCACTCAGAATGTGGACTTTGGTGGTTATTGTGGCCATGTGGATGTAAGAGGTACATTTTCCATTTGGGGGAGAAGGGATCATCACTTTCACAGTCAGACACGTTCTTTGTAATGGAAAGGCCTGGACTTTTCTTTCCTCAACTCTTACTTATCCCTAAGGGACACCAAGCAAGCCCCTCCACTTCCCTTTGCACCAGCAACAATGAAGACATGCAGGAAGGAAGGAAGCAGTGATAGGTGGTGTCACAAAAGAAAAGTTAGCTTTTAAAGTAAGTATCGCAATAACGTCATTTCACAAGAGCATTTGGAATTGGTGGAATTAGTTTGGGGATCCTTACTGCCCTCTCAATAGAAGTATAGTATGGGTGAATACTGGCATTCTCTGCCACATCCTGCCCTCCTGGCCACCAGGTACCTATTTGCTTTCTCCAACACAAACTCCTGTCAGTCATTGCATTCATCTTCATGTCCAGGACCTCCAGGTGATGCTCAGACATCTGGTCAGGTTATGGTGATCCTGGAATAATAAAGGCAAATTATCTACAACCCATCTCCACTTAATATTAATATAAAATGGAAGAACAGGGTCAGGTTAACTGGAATCTAATATCTGCCACAGGCTAGCTCCGCAGGAAGCAGACTCTGAGACAGAAATTACCATGTAGGGTCTGCATGAGGGAATGCTCTAGAGAGCCACACCTGTGGAATAGAAGGGAAGGAGCAGTCTCAACATAGTCCTCAGTCAGTCTTGTGATGAAGTTGGGGTGGTTTTTCAGAATTTTTGTCAAAGCAGAGTGAGGAGGTTGGACCTTAAAAGGGGCATGACCTTAGGCAAGGTGTGAAGCAAACTCTCTTTAGCTGAGACAGCTTATCAAAAGTGCTGGAAATGAACAGAAATGAATGGAAACTTCTCCAAAGAAGACAGAATAATGGCCTGCAAACATATTAAAAAATGCTCAATATCTCTAATCATAAGAGAAATGCAAATCAAAACCACAATGAGATACCACCTAATACCAGTGAGAATGGCTTGTATCAAGAAATCCCCAAACAACAAATGCTGGTGAGGATGTGGAGAGACAGGAACACTCTTACACTGCTGGTGGGACTGCAAATTAGTGTAACCTCTGTGGAAAAGAATTTGGAGATACTTAAAACAGCTAGAAATAGGAATACCATTCGACCCAGCAATAGCATTGTTGGGCATCTACCCAAAAGAGCATAAGACATTCTATTATAAAGACATCTGCACCTGAATGTTTATGGCAGCACAATTCACTATTGCAAGATCATGGAAACAACCCAAGTGCCCGTCAATTCATGAGTGGATAATTAAAATCTGGTATATGCTCACAATGGAATATTACTCAATTCTAAGAAATGACAGTGAGCTAGCACCGTTTATGCTATCCTGGATTAAGCTTAAGCCCGTTATCCAAAGTGAGGCGACACAAGATAAAGAAAATGGGCTCCACATCTACTTGCCATCAAATTGGTACTGACTGATTAAAACTATGGTGCTCAAATGGTGGTAGTGTTCACCAGGGATTTTTTTGGGGGGAGAGGGGGTGGAGAGACCCACATCTTAGGGTTGTGGTGAACATTGTGGAGTGGGGAAGGCAAAGATATACAATGTAAACAAAATGTCAAAAAAAAAAAAAAACTTTTATGGGGTGGTGGCCAGGTGGGGCAGGGAGGAAGGGAAAGGATATATACTTACATAAGGGTGAGGTGCACACCACCTGGGGATTGGACACGCTTGATATTCTGGCACGGGGTGGGGGGGTGCGGGGGAGGGGTGGCAGGGGCAATATATGTAACCCTAACAATATTTGTACCCCCATAATATGATAAAATAAAAGGAAAAAAAAGTGCTGTCTCAGGGGTTTATTTGGCACTCTCGACAGCTAGGGGAATAAATCTTTCAGTTCTATTTTAGGACCTGGGAGGGGCCTCATCCAACTACTATAAACTGACATTCAGGAAAAAGGAAGAATACAACAGTTATTGGTCAATAACAGCACTGGGAATCCTGTGTACAGGCGTTGAACGTTCCTTCTCCCTATAGGAGGAGAAGTTACTTAATGAGATCTCTGAGTTGTGTTCACTGGGAAGAACTTCCTTCCATTTTTTCCACGGTTCCACCCTCTGGGGAAATTTGTCATGTTTATTATCCTCCATGTGCACATCCGAAATGGGTGGTGAGAAGTCCACCCTCCTTGGACTGTGCATGTTTTGAAGACATAGTCGTGTCCCTGAAAAGTTGGGAGGCTGAAGGGGTTGCTGTATATCTTGAGCAGTGAGAAATTTTCAAAATCTAGGTTAAGAGTTTATTTGATAATGCTGTTTCCTTAAAAACTTAATAGACTTCTGAAAGATTTTTTTGCCAATCAATTCCATGTGGCAGAAATCATCCAAATTTCTTTTCCAGATATCGTTCCCAAAAATACTTTATTTCTTTTATTACTCCCCTACATCTCTTTTTTATTTTTTCAATTTAATGGTGGCTACCTTGAAAATATCTGGTTTTAGTGGAAAGGCTAACCCTTTGCCCAAGGCTGGATATTATGAGATTTTGTTTGTCAAAATTTTATCAGTCTTACTTTTCTACTTCTTGAGGTCTAGAAAAAAATCAATTTTTATAAATCTTTAAAATCTTGAATTTTATTCTCTGTTCCATTTCATTGCTGCTTACTAACCAGCTACACTTCTCATGAGCTCATCTCTTGCTTAAAATACCTTGCCAAATGCAGCCAACAGTAGCCAACACACACTAACACTGAGTCAAACAACCTTCCTCAGAGTTGTAAGCTCAGTAGGCATATGGTCTCCTTCTCATATTATCACAGGTTCCAGTTTTACCAAATATTTTTTCACTGTATAATATACTTCCATAGTCTATATTTGTTTCTTTGACACATATTTTGCATAATTGAGATATTGGTTATTGCAGCATTCTACTTCAAGTAACTACTTTCTAGATTTGTTATACAGTGCTAACCACTGTAGCACACAGCTTCCAAATTCCAGTGACTTAACACTGTGAAGGCATCTTTCTCATTCAGATCACATCTAACATATGTCAGGCATCTCTCCTCCAAACACTGATTCAGATACCCAGCCACCTTCTATATTTTGATACCGTGACCTTCAACACAGCTCTTAAGATTTTCTAGGAAGGAGAAAGAAGACATAGGGTGGTGCATGGGAGATTTGGGAGGGGAATATTAAGCTTGAAAATGTCAGATATGAAGGTGAAAGATTTATTATTAATAGTTACAAAGGAGTTTATTTGTGATCAATGTCTTTACTACTACTTACATTTAACTCTCCACTCTGCAGCTGTTATCACTGTCTCATAACAAAATAACAAAAAACTATTTTCATTTAAAGAAAAAAGAAAATGTCAGACATCACTTTTGCCCATGTTCCATTTTCTGTGGTTCAGTCACATGCTTCACTTCGTGTGTAGTGAAGGCTTGGAAATACAGTTTAGTGTATAGCCAGGATGCAGAGCAGGAAGAGAGTGTTGGTGGGCAGCCTTTCTTTGCCTCAGATGGGTTGGAGCAATAATTAAGAACAAAATTATGAAGGCTCTTATATTATCCGATTGAAAAATAATTTAAGAGAAGTGGCTCAAAGAAAGGGAGAAATAGGGTGGATGGTGATATGCAAGGGAAGAGCAGCTAACTGTGAAAACTGAGAAAGAGTTCAGAGAAGCACTGAAATGACTTATGAGAGAGTGGTGTTGTAAAAGCTAAGGGAGGAGAATTTTTCCAAAATTCTAAAGTATCTAGTGCTAAAGAGTGATTAGAATGTTAAAGGGCAGAAAATGCAAAGTGTTAGAAAGGTTGGAGGGCAGCTAGAATTTTGGTACACACGTGTTGGAAAACTGTATCTACTGAAGGTGAAAAAGAAATGTACTTATATCCGAAAGATATGTTTGGATGTTAATAGCAGCAATATTTGCCAATAATAACCGAGAACTGGAAATGACTCAAATGCTCACCAATAGTAGAATGGCTAAATAAGTTGTGGAATATTCATATATTGGAATATTATATTGTAATCAAATAAACATCATGAATAAATCTTTCAAATAATATTGACCAAAAGAAACCAGACACAAAAGATACATACTGCATAATTCCATTTATGTAAAACTTAAAAGAGTGCAATCCAATTTTGGGTATTGGAAATCAGGATAGTGGTTACTCATGGGAGCAGGTGTGACTTCAAGGAGACATGAAGGGTCTTCTTAGGTTCTGGTAATGTCTGAGATTTGGGTAATGGTTACATGATATACTGCTTACATTAGTGGTCTCCAAAAGGCATCCATGTCCTAAGCCTTAGAATCTGTGAATATGTTATCTTACATCTTTACAAAAGGATTTTGAAGATATTAATATAATTAATTTAAATATCTTAAGGTTAGAAGATTAGTCTGGGTCCAATGTCATCACAAGGGTCTTTACAAGAGGAAGGCAAGTAGCTCACAGAGAGATTTGTCAATGAAAGGAGAAGTTGAAATGATGCTCTTTGAAGATGCAGGAAGGGACCATGAGTCAATGAATGCAGGCATCTGCTGGAAAGTAGATAAAGCAAAGAAATAGATTCATATTCTAGAGCCTCCAGAAAGATTACAGCTCTATCAACACCTTGATTTTAGCCCTAAGAAGCATTTTGGGCTTCTGATCTCCAGAAATGCATGATAGTAATGATAAATGTGTGTTGTTTAAACCACTAGCTTTAGGGTAATTTGTTACAGCAGCAAAAGAAAACTATTACTAATACATATGAGTATGCTGATTTTGTGAAACTTCATTATACACTTATAAGTTATGCAATTCTATTTTTATACATAGTTTAATAAAAATTTACATCAAGAAAAGGATGAAACAAGAAAATTATCATTGGACTTGACAATTAGGAAGTCATTTTTAACCCTACTGAAAGCAGTTTTAGGAGAGTAGTGAAGGTAGGAGCCAGATTATAGTGTCTTGAAAAGCAACAGGAAGTTGAGGAAGTAGAAGAATGGATATTGACACTTCCTTTAAAAGCTTATCAGTTATGAGAGGAGAAATTTATGATTGAGTTTGGGGTGGGGTGGGATGTACTGGGATAATGTTAAGAAAGAGCGCTGTTTATACTGAGAGAATTTTGAGCAGGCGTCCTCAAACTACTGCCCGAGGGCCACATGCGTGTGTTTTTGCCCGTTTGTGTTTTTACTTCAAAACAAAGTATGTGCAGTATGCATAGGAATCTGTTCATATTTTTTTTTTAACTATGGTCCAGCCCTCCAATGGTCTGAGGGACAGTGAACTGGCCCCCTGTTTAAAAAGTTTGAGGACCCCTGGTCTAGAGCAACTCTGTAGACTGAGAAGAAGAAACTAGAGAAGTTATAGGAGAGAACACATCAATAAGAAAGCAATGGAAATAATCTGTATTATATTCTTTCTCTTCTGCTGGTAAGCATGAGGAGAACTGAATATTTACAAACACATAAGAAATATTTGGAGATTTTGCACATATGATGAGCTAAAAGTCCTTTCATCTGCTCCATTAGGGTGGGAGGCACCAGACCAAGCTGTCTTGCAAATATTTGTGTCAGTTAACTATTGTGTGTAACAACATGTCCCCAAACTTAGTGGCTTGCAACAAAAATGATTTATTTGGCTCATGAGTTTATAGATCAGTTGGGTGAGTTTTCTAGTCTTGTTTGATTTTTGCTAGACTTTTTCATTTGTCTGCAAAATCAGCTAATGAGTCATCTCATCTAAGATGGCCCCAGAAGGCATGACTTGTCTTCATCACGTGCTCTCTTTTACCCTTTCACGGGCCAGTCTCAGCAGATCTCAAGGTAGAGGTAGGGTTTTAAGAAAGCAAGCAGAAGTATGCAAGCCATCTGGAGGCCTGGGCTCGTAACTGGAACTTTGGTGCTTCCACCTCATGCTTTCAGCCAGAGTAAGTCACAAGGTCAAACCCAAATTCAAACAGTGACGCAATAAAACCCACTGCTGCATGGGAAGAGCTACAAAGTCACACTGCAAGAAGCATGGATACAAGAATAATTCAGGCCATTTTTGCAATCAATATACTTAAACATTCTTTCTGTGTTATGGCCAGAGATAGCATTTGAGGGATATGTTTTCATGTTGATTTAGCTCTGACTTTGCTGTTACCCTGACAGCAGCTTTTCATGGGCTGATTTCTAGCCACAGCACATATTCTTTTGACCACTGAGCAGTGAAGCCACAGGGCGCCTGGTGGCAGAGTATTTGGTTGTCTGAGGTGTTCAGAAACTATCAACCCAATGTTCTAAGAGAGCAGGCTTTTGTATAGCTCTTAGTTTAGAAGGAGGGAATTTTGCTCATGAGTGGCAGAGACATGAATAAAAAATACAATATTCAAGCTTAGATTTATCAGAAGATAATTCAAATTATCTCACTTAACAGATTCCGGATCTGTTTAAATGCACTGAAAATCTGGATCAAATATTAGGTTTTCTATTACAGAGATATCAAATTTCGGATATGCTTCATAATGACTCAATTTCTTGGCACATGCTAAAAAGCACCCTAGTGATCTAGCACAAATGAATGTGGAATATATCACAGACCATGCTTTGGGTCAAAATGTCCCTGCCTCCCTTCTACCTTCTTACTCTGTTTTTTTTTTTTACCCTGAATAGGATATACCCCATATTGATATTCAATACAGATACCGAGCATGCAATTTATTATGTCAAACTGAAAAATGCCTGTGGTGATACAGGTTTTTATAGCTGTGGTTTTTCTCCAGCTCAAATTGCTTTGAGTATCTGTGTGTTGGCAGAAAGTTCGAAGTAGGATGGATACAGAAACCATGAGTGGACAAAAGACACCTTTAGAAACTACAAACCGGCAACCAGAAAGCCTTTTAGCTGTAAGTCAGCAGACTTTTATGTCAAGCTTGGCTGACTAATTATTGCTTATAATTTGCATTAGGATTAATTAACTAATTAGAGAGGAATGTCTGAAGGCAAAGTTATGGCTCTGCTTGTCAAGCTGAGGACTTTAATTATTCTGATATTTTTAATTATAATCAGCTGCTGAATGAGTATTACATTGTCAGCTACTATCGCTGAAACTAGGCTGGGCAAAGGGGCTAGAGGAATTGTGGGAACTTGCTGCTATTCTTCCTACTAGTAGTTGATGGGTACAGCCCAGCCACCAATAGGAAGAAAACCTAACAGCAACAATCCTTAAAAAGTGCAAATAGAACTGGGTAAACCGCAACAATTCAGGTTGGTTTGCCAATTAAAGACTAAAGTAGAAACTTCTAAGCAGAATGAAGAAATCAGCCTTTTACCCACTATACTTCTATAGCTGGCAGGAAGCCTTGTGAGATGATCATGCTAACGGACTAGGCTTAGCCAACTTGACATTGTCTTATGAATCGTGGTATCAGCTTCCTGGAATTCTTTGTAAATTGTTTGCTGTAAAATTGGGCTTATATGACTGTCTGCTTTTTCTGTAAATGGCAAATTAGGAGACTTGGTACACACATCCTGGAAATTGCTTTGAGTGCTCCAAAGAAAGTTATTAAATAAATATGCCCAGCACATAGTACATAACCAGTAAAAATTTATTGAATGAATTGTGAGATATTGATAAGAACTAACAAATACAGATGTGCCATTATAGCAGTTAATTTCAGAAGGTATCTGGAAATTTTTTGTCAGAATATCAGAAATCATAATCAAACCTTGTATCTTGAACACATTTAAACAACGGTCAGGAACACAATAAAAAAATAATACCTTCAAATGATTCATTGAAAGACGAAACATGATAATTTTTTCATGATAGTTAAAGAGCTAAAACGTCCGTTCTCAGATAATTACAACAAAGAAACTTTAAACTTCAGTGATGTTAAAGGTTCCAAATGACTTACAAACTGGCAAAGGCCTGCAGATTTAATGTCAAGACACTACACAAATGTTGTGCTGATTTCTTTTCTTTTTAAAGATGCCCAGGAGTGAATTCACAGATTCTCAATCACAGAGGCAATCTACGAGAATCAGCAGTGTTTTCTTTGAGAATGTAGCTTAGGAATGAGGGCAGTCATTTAGCTCTTCATTATTGCAAGAATGCTCTGCATTTAGCAGTCTCTGTTTTCTACCTTTGTACAGAGGGGAGCAAATAAGAGGATGTGGTTGTTCATAAAAATTACACACTATTAAGACATGGAAGAGATCTTTTAGAAGAGGAGCAGTCTGTGTAGTGTTTAAGAGCATGAGCGTCAGTTTGTATTTATTTAACACACACTTGCATAGCCTTTAGCTTGTGCCAGGCATTGTTTGAAGCACTCTCATATGACCTTATCAGAAGCTTCCATTATTACTTCGCAGAGAGGTTAAGGAACTTGCCCACGATAACACAGCTAGCACAAGGTAAAGGTTATGCTATCGGAAGAATGGGCTCCACATGTACTCGCCATCAAATTGGTACTCACTGATTAACACTATGGTGCTCAAATGATGGCGGTGTCCACCAGGGATTCGGGGGTGGGGGCGCTCCACATCTGAGGGATGCAGTGAGCATTGTGGTGGGCGGGGAAGGGCATACCTCTAACCCTTGCTAGGGAGAGGCAAAAATACAAAATGCAACCAAAATGTTAAAAAATATATTTATTAAATGAATGAGTTGGTGCACAAAAAAAAAGGTTATGCAAGTGTTTGTTAAATGAATAAAAACCGGCACTTACGCTCTTAAACACTACACAGACTGCTTCTCTTCTTCCCTAGCCCAACACGTCATGCTCCTCACAACTGTGATACCCTGCCTCACATCGTATGGCTGGAATCCTGGCCTCTCTTACCCTTTGTGTCCTCATCTGTCAGTGGAAAATACTACTACTACTTGTATCATAGTGGTGTTGGGAGGATTCAGTGATAGAAGGTCAATGGAGCATTTCACACAGATCTGAAGACAGAGTGCATGCTCAGTACAGGTGCTGTTTAGCTAGATATAAAATCCAGCCTCTCAATTTTGCACATGAAGGAACCAAGGATCAGAGATTAAGTGACTTGCTGAAGGTCACTACATCAGCAGGTACCACAGCTAAGGGGAGAATGTTGGGCACCTAATTCTCAGTACAGTGCTCTTTCCTCTGTCCGCATCATGCTCCTCAGTGACTAACTTACCTTCCAATTTACTTTGGACTTTCTAGTCTTAAGATCAACAGGCAAATCCAGGTAGTTGGTCACTCTACACAAGTAATTTTATTCTGTAAAGCACAAATAGTCTTGTTTCTCTCTTTAATATCTGGCTTCTTGGTGAGGAGTTGCCTGGCCTTGGGAAGGACACAAGCAACTTTTAATCCCTTTATACCAGACATAGGTGAGAAAAGCTCTAGGTATGTGCAAATGTCTTTGCTACCTTAAAAAAATAAAATTGGCAGCTTTGTGTCACTGCTTTTATTGAGTGTTCTTGTCTTTTGTTGACACAACACAAATTAAATATCATAGGAGTTACAGTGCTGAGGTTGGTGGCATTGGGAAAGTCATCTCAAAAATGCCACCATCTCAAAATGGTGGCAGCATCTCCCCAGTCTGCAGCAGATATTGCATTAGCTACATACTGCTCTACATTTTCGAAACACTTTCAGGTGCATTATCTTATATGGCCTTCTTTGGTCTTTGCAGTGTTCTCTCTCAATTTTGCAGAGGGGGACACGGGGGATCGGCTAGTGGTGACTTGCTGAAGGTCACAAACTATGTCCCTTATTCAAAGCCTAATACTCTTTTTACTACCCTTTCTTGGCACATAGTAAGATTTTATAATAAATGGTAAACTTTCATCAGGGAAATGTCCATTTAAGCAGCAGTGGGACAAGATAAGGGCACTTACCTTGGTGCAAAATTCAAGGAGTCATCCAAAAACTTAGTAATCAAGATAAACAATATTATAATGTAACATTTGAAGAAATCAGAAATGCATGCAAGATAATCCATGGTGAACAAAATATCAACATTTTAAATAGAGACAGGATCCAAACATCTACTTGTATGGCATTGCCTCACTCACCTCACTTAATCTTGGCCTTGCGCACAAGTTCCTTTCCCATGATAAAGGAGAGAAATCAAACCCCTTCATGCACTAGAATGGAAATTTTGTTAACTCTGTTTCTTCAGGGTGTAGCCTACCTGCCTTGCTTGTGTTAGTTTTTATTTTCTAACATTTTCTTTCCTGGAGTGTTTTCCTCTCTGTCAGGACCTCTTGTAACACTTACAAGAACCCATCTCATTTCGTAGTTACTTATGAGTCGTCCACCAGAATGTGGACCTTGATGGAAAATGTGTTGCCTTCTCCGACTTAGGCTCCCATAAATGCAGCTCACCTAGCACAGGCAGGGCTGTGTTATGCTTCTGGGGGCCATCAGCAAAGGTGGATGGTGCGTGAGTGGAGGCCAGGTCTTTGGGAACACGTGCTGTGGTTGGCACTGCAGAGACAGCTCCTACAGGGAGCTGAGGTTGGTGGCATTGGGAAGGTCGCCTCAAAGCTGGTGGGGGTGGCAGCCTCTCCCCAGGCTGCAGGTTCTTTCAGATGTTTATGATTTGGGGCCTGCCTTACAAAGAACCCTTCTGCTCCAAGAGGAAGTAGTGTACTCACCAGCAGGGGCTGGCCGACTGTTCTTTATTAGAGAACATCTGCGGGGTGCATTTGAAGTAAACTTCTCTGGAAAAAAGTGTACACGTTAGTGCTCCGGCACACCATTTGCATCACACTGGCCCCTCTACAAAATATGTTTTAAAAAATCTCAAGCCGGCTGCTTGCTTTCTTTCTCACCAGTCAGCATTCTTTCGCTTGAAAGGGCTTTCCACTACAAGGCTGCCGATCCCCACACGCTTCCCCCACCTCTGAGGAATCAAAAGCCTCCTCATCAAGCTCAGGCATCGAAATGAACAAAACATAATGAGACCGTCAATGTTCGATGACTAATGCGGGTTTATTGCCATGATGCAGATATGGGAGACAAGTGTGGACATACCTGTAATTGTTTCTAATAACAGCAGGCAGATTAACATTGTTTTTTTTTTCTTTATTATTATATGATTAATGAAAATAGAGTAGAAATGAAAATAGGGCAGAAAAACTTAGAGGTATTTTTCACCTGAGAGGAAAAACAGATCTTTCATTCCCAAAGCATTAAAAATAAAATTAAGGGAAAAAAAGAAAAGAAAAGAAAAGAAAATGCCAGTGTGGAGTTCTTTTTAGGGGGGAAAACAGAAAAAAGACATAGAAGGCAAACACACACAGAGAGGCATACAAACAATCCTGATGAAAAGGAAACTCAGTGAGAAGAATGGTTCTCTATACTTGGATGAGAAGAATATCGAATAGCTTAGATGGGCATATCCCTCAGCTGCTTTGAATTCTTCCTGTACCTGCAACTGAAACACTTAACCCAGGGCTACCTCTTTTACTAGGCAGGGTAGTGAAAAGAATTAGTCTACAGGAATGAATATTTCAGGAAATGGGTGTTTTTTTAAGGTGCCCAATTTTTTTTAATCCAATACCTTGTCAATGCAGTGGTTTTCATGTCCCCTTTGCTGACCACAATCACTGTGCTCAACATTTTACCTGTTGTCAACATTGGTGTCATTGTTACCATTGTATCTGACTCTTCAGGTCTTCCTAGCAGTTCGGACTGTCTATTCGGATTCATTCTTTTCATCTACTATAAGCTAGGCCACCCCTGTTGGATTTTTATCTAAAATGAGGTTCCAAGAACAGGCTTTCTGTATATAATGTGCATAAGCTTTAGGTCATGAGTTTAAGCTCATGAAGCCTTTTTTCCCAACTCTTACATGCTGCTACTTCCTCACTGTGTTCTAGGTAGCCGAGATTGCTAGAAAACTGAGTTCCAAATGAATGGAATGTCTTGTTTTAAAGTTATTTTCACATATGTCATCTCCTCAAGGTCACTGTAAACGCCAGTGTGGAAGGGACCCCTATCTTATGAGTTTTTACATTTATTGAACTACCCAGAAATAGCACCTTATACAGAGTTGGAATTTAGTAAATTTATCAATGACTAAATGCATTACTCAAGCTTTCTTAAGCCTCAATTTCCTCATTTAGAATGCAAAGGACTTATTCTCCATGAACAATTACCTGGGGAACAGGGACTGATAAAAATAAGGTCATTCTAGTGTATGTAATCATCTGACAGTCTAAGGATGGTGTGGCTCTTTCCTTCTTTCTGAGGTTATATCCATTCTGATTCTTAGTTCTAATATAGCCTTTTTTCATGAAGTGATGATGATAATAGATGATTTCTAAAATGCCCTTATTATGAGAAAAGAATACATTGGCAACTCTATGTCAGTACCTTAACTGAAGTGAAACAAAACTGCTTTTAGTCTGTGATAATCTCTTGAGAACACTGAGCAAAGATTTTATCATAACATTCTACATATTTATAAATCTGGTTTTTTAAACAAATTGAACCATATCAATCACAACAATATAATATAGGTTGAATATATAAATAGGTTTAAGAAGGATTAAATTCCTATATTCACAATCCCTAAGGCATACTTAAAGCCACAAATTTTAGGGGAAGTGGGAGAAGACAGAGCTTACTTTTGGCAGTTGATGTCATGAAAGTCACCGGAATTTTCCACACTTTTCTCTCAGTTCCTCAGAAAGTCAGAATACAGACCAAACCATCAGCTGTCTGGCCCTGGAAGACACTTCTCAAGTTTCTCTAAACATTCTTCCTTTATGTTTCATCTCCCACCCCATCTTACTCCTCATTCCAGTTACTGGTTCAAAAGGTAAAGAAAAAGATAATGAAATTGCAAGGCAGAAAAGGAGAAAGACATCATTGCTTGAAATGCTAGTCCAGGCATTTTATTTCTACTTCCAAAATACCCTTAGTTTGTAACTTGGCTCCATGGCACGTGGCCCAGTGCCAGTTGAGATGTGTCATGCAGGAAGCTCTTTGTGGGACAGGTGGGACAGATCTGCCCAGCAAAGACAATTCATTTGTCCCCAGTTCTCTCTGTTGTCCTGACAAGGAGATGAACTGTGCATGTCTCTGAAGATGTGGGAATGAAAACTGTCCATCTCTTTTTCCTCTTCTCTACTTTACTGGATGCAGCTTACTTAGAATCACTCACCTGAGACCAGTAGCTTCTGGAGCTTCTGAGGCTGCTGGCAAACAGCTTTCCTCTTTCTTTTCAGGAGATTGTGAAGGGGTGGAGTGTGACACTGAGTGGCAGGGGCAGTTCTGGAGCCCACGAGGCTGTAGCCATCCATGGTCACTGCTGTTAAGAGGACTCATGAGCAGTGCCTGGGACATTACCCCACTGCACAGTAGTTTAGGGCTGGGTGCTCAGAAAGCTCTTGAAATCCTTCGGAGAAAAGTCTATGCCATTGTTAGGGAACATTTTACTGGGCTGACTTTCCTTCATAACCTTTTCCACCCTTCCTTTAGAGAGCTGCCCAGTCATGACATTCATTCATTTATTCTTTCAACACATGTTTATTCAGTATCAAATGTGTGCTGTGTATTGCATTAAATTCAAATGTAAACCCCAGCCCTTGAGAAACCTATATAGTCTGGTAAGACCTAGAGAGAAATGAATGCCTACTGTGGCACCACAGTTGACTAAAGAGTAAGCAAGACTCCCACACTCTGCTGCAAGCATGGACGGGGTGTGTATGTGATGAGTAACTCTGCTGAGGATGAGACGTAAGCAAACAGGGCAGACTCCACCAAGCAGGTGACATTGGAATCAGGTTTTAAAGCATTCTAGGACTTTCCACTATACAAAGACAGATGGGAAGGAAACCGAGGACAGAGGGAATTGTATGTGTGGAGGTCTGAAAGTATATTCCCATCTGGTAACTGTGAGAAGTGAACGTGGCCGGACTATTGGGTGTGGGTTTGCCTGGGTTAGTGGGACATGATGCTGGAAAGGAGATATTCAAGGCCCAGTGTAGTCTCGCAGGTTCTCATCCCACTAAGGAGAGATGGTAGATTACTATGCTCAGTTCCCCTCTATTCCCTGCTCCTCACTCGAATCACAGAGGAGCAGGAAGAAAGAGGAGGAAGGGGACTCACTTTCACACTAACACAGGCTATGCAGGTGATAGGTCAGTCACTGATCTAGCCCCTTTGTACGTGGTCTTAGTTAATCTTCATAACAAACTAGAGAATTATGAAATATCCACATTTGAGAAATGTGGATTTCCCCAAAGCCACACACTCAGCATGACAATCTTAGAATTCTATTCAGATCTGTGTGGATTTAAATAATCTTTCTAGATTCTGTTGCTTCTCATGGCTACTTTCAAAAAAGATTCATGACCCTTCTTATATGAGAATATAAAAATTGAATTAATTTTGTAGACTTGATGAAATAGGTGGGCTTTATCCGACAGACAATGAAATGTCATTCAACCCACTGGGCCAAGGAGCCTGGGAGCTCCGGTAGGACTACAAAAGGCTTCCACTGTCTGTCTGATACTCCCTGGCAGGGACAGAGCCCGGCAAGCAGGAGAGAAGAGGGCAGCAGATAGCCAGTTGCAAACCCCGGAGAAGCATACCAAAATCAGGGAATTTGCATAGTAAAATTGAAAGCATATTTGCATTCAGGAATCAAACGCATGCATTACCACTGTCTTGGAAATAGGCTGACTCAGACCATACGACTAAATAAAAGAATAATGTTTACTCAGAACTGATGTACTTGTTTAAAAAGTTAATGTTTTAAGCTTTCTGCCTTCTAGCAAAACACCGCTAATCTAATTAGAGCTTTCCAACCCCACTTGGCCTGCAAGCGGGCCTGCAGTGCATTGACTGCTCACCAGACAGGATGGACCCTGGGCCCTTTCTCCTTACCCTCTCAGCTTAAAAAGCGAAGCTTGACCCTCCTTCTCATAGCCAAATGTTTTCTCCTCATTCCTAAGCCAGCCACTGGCACGTTCCAGCATTTTACTCTCCCTTGAATCCCAGAGCGAAGTTTATTCGGGTACTAGGTCTTCCCTCAAAGACATTCTTGGAAGGCTATGTGCTGAGCCACAGATACCTAATTGCAAGGGCAAGGAGGTTTCAGCAGCAGTAGAGGAGTTTTACACTGTTAAAACCCCTTAACAATGGAAAGGGGATAGATCTTCAAAACTCTTCCAACTCAGACTTCAGCAAGTTGGTTTACTGAAACTTTCCCCCCCCCCATTCCCAAGTGGAAGCTGGTTAGCACTTATCGTCCAAGGGACTGGAGGGTGGGTGGTGGCTGAACAGGTTATGGATGATGAAGTTTAAGATTGAGGGGGAATTAATTAGACATAATCTCATTCTAAACCTAGTTTGCTTTTAATCATTCAAGATTCAGGAAGGAGTGAGCCCCAAGGGTGTTATAAAAAAAAATCATGAAATAAAAATATACATGAAAGTCTGTGAAGTTTTCCTGTGATTTACACAGAAAGGGAATTAGCCTGTCTGCAGAAGTGTCTGGGGGTGCTGGGTGACAACATGGGGGGACGGCGGGGAGCCCTGCATTATTTCTCCCCAGTTCCCACAGTTGCTGACTTTGGATATGATGAATGGATGGAGTAGAGTTTGTAGTAGGGGCAGGAATCATGAACATTTGCATTCCAGGGTCCCTGGCAGTTTCAGAGCCCTCTCCTACGCACCTCTTACTTCATATTTACACAGCCCATGAGGGTGTAGTTAGTGCAGGTGTTGAAATTCCTGGTTCTTGGAGGAGACCCTTGAGACGAGTAGTAGTTGAGTGCTTTGCCTGGGGTCACACAGCTATTTCACACCAGAGGTGGGATTAAAAATTCAGCAAATGTGCTTTCCAAAGCCCTGAATAGTTGGCCTCCTCAGTGCAGGATATCACTGAGGTTCCTCCTTCCTTACAGATAGGCTCATAGACATGGAATGGAGGGAAGGAAAGACCATGACCTTCTTTTCCTCATCTTGGTCCCTCTCACCACCTTTGAAAGGTTGAACCACGTGCATGTGGTGTCTCAGAACAAGACACTCTGTGGCCTGATGAGCCGCAGTTCCATCTTTGGATCTCAAGACTCTGCACAACCCTTTGGCCCTCTCTTAGGGAGGGCTGAGTAGCCTCATCATCTGTCCACACCCAAGGGGATGCTTGGCTCCTATGTTTGCAAATGCATAGCATATCTTTGGAATTGATGAGTTTATTTTCTTCCAGTTCTTTCCAGGATCTGAACCTGACATCAAGTTCTAGTGGGTGGGGTTTAATAACCCTGGCGAAGAAGGATTATTAAACAGCTTGTTTTAAAAAAAAAAAAAACAAGCAAACAAACAAACAAAGCTAGCATTTATTGCTCAGTCTAAATATGGTGGAGAGAAATCAGCTTATTTTCTCAAGCTGTTACTCAAGCATATTAATGTTGAGTGATTTTTTTTTTTGATGTATACTGACTTAGTTCATTTGTTCATGGTTTGTTTGAGCCAAATTCTGTGGTGTCTTACACTGAGAAAAAAAGCTGTGATTCCATTTCCTACCTGACTTATTAATTACACTCCACCTAAACGCAGCGGTTAACATTGCTATTATCTCCGGGATCACATGCCACGTTGCATAATACCTTCATTGTAACTCAGAATTCAGCCGTCACCCAGTTGCAGTATAGGGGAGATTATATCAAAAGTAATGTTTACAGTGTACTAACAGCCTCATAAAGATAAACATCGGAAATTCATTTGAAAACCTAAATCACTGTGTCAGTTAAGTTTCCATAAACAGCTTCCTTATGTATTGGTCTATGCTTTAGTGTGCATATATTTGCCCAGACTTTCAACAGACCCTGTCTTTGACACATTCATGTAAGAGTGTGAGCATGGCCCATGGACACAGAGGAATAGTTGGTTCCACAGGCCACTCCTCCTACTCTCCTTTGGTCCCATTGCCAGACACATAGGGAAGGGAGACGTCCAATTTAGGAGCTAAGCAAAGAATTAAAACTTACTCCTTGGCGATCTATGCAAAGCATCTGATTCTGTCTGGGCTTATCTTAACCAGGAACTGAGTTGGTGAGGTAACTTTCTAATTCACCTATTTGTGCTCCTATTTCCAAAGCAAGAGGAAAAGAAAGTTGATGCAGGACACTCCAAATGCTCATATTTCTCTGGGGGAGAGGTTAGGAGTGCTGACTTTGGATTCACAGAGACTTCAGATTGAGCACTAATTCCATCACTTGCTATTTGTATAATCTTGGATAAGTTACTTAACGTCTCTAAATATCAGTTGCTTGATATTTAAAATGCAGAATATGAGAGTAATTATTTCATAGAGCATTTGTGAGAATTAAATAATTACATGTAAAGTACCTATCCCACCTCTCAATACCAAATAAATGATCAATAAATGTTAATTAGTATTATTATATTTGCCACCCTGGAGGACCACCTACAGGGTTGTGTAGAGAATAAATATGAAAATGCAGGCAAAATCCTTTAGCATAGCCCTTGGTCCATGCCTGTTGATTTTCTGGTATGGCAATGGAAAAAAAAATCAGTATTCATACTCAGTTTCTGGATTTTAATTAGTGAGTAAAATAAACTCTCTCTCTAGCTGCCATCAGGTTGCAGGTGTGAGATTCTCCTTTGAACATCCTTCTTATTTCTATTTGCCGTTCCTTTGTTCTGACACACACTGGGTAGATGGGCACATTTCCAAAGCTGAAATGTCTGGATTTGGTCAAGAATCAAAACTTTGTTTGTAGTTTGTCTTCTGATTGCTCAGGTTATCCCAGGAGACTAGAGACCACCCTGAGATTTCAATTTTGGCATTCAAAATAAACCAGCATCCTCTGGAGATGAGCATCCAGGTACCGGGAACGTATAACTATTGATGCATAAATATATAAACAGGCAGAAAGCCAGGATCTGTAGCTGGTGGTGAGTCAGCCTGAGCCCCAAAGGCCAACAGGACTGAGAGGTACTTCTTGTGCAGAGGCCAGAGGCAACTGGGTTGAAATTTGATAGGATCTAGATCTAAGCACCTTTTAGTGGGTAATAATGCTACCTCTCATTTCCATATCATTATATTATTTTTGAAGGGTTTTCACATAACAAACCTTATCACAACAAAGCAAAGACTCATTATTACTCTACCTTGAGAAGGAAAGGTAGGCCCAGAGAGATGAAGTCGTTCCAGGCACATGCCGAGTGAGTGACAGCATGACTGGGTGCTGCCATGGAACTGGAGAATGGTAAGCAGCCCTGGGAAGAAAGTGAAATGGTTAACAGTCAAAGAGGGGTCTCCGTTCCTCTCTGGGATGAGCCTTCTTAGAAAAGGAGGACCTTAGGTGGAGTTGTCTCTGTGGTCCCTTGTTCCTACATGCTGTGTTGTTGTTTCCTGATTCCCAGCCCTTTTGGCCTACCTGAGGGATCCTCAGTGATCTTATTGTTCCCATTTCTTTTTTTTCCTTTTTTTTTTAAAATTATTTTTTATTTCAGCATATTACAAGAGTACGAATGTTTAGGTTACATATAATGCCTTTGCCCCACCTGAGTCAGAGCTTAAAGTGTGTCCACCCCCCAGACAGTGCACACTGCACCCATTAGGTATCTATATACCCATCCCCTACTCCCCATTTGCAGCTGCCCAACACCCAATGAATGTTATTACTATATGTGCACTTAAGTGTTGATCAGTTAATGCCAATTTGATGGTGAGTACATATGATGCTTATTTTCCCTTCTTGTGATACTTTACTTAGTAGAATGAGTTCCAGCTCTATCCAGGATAATACAAGAGGTGCTAGATCACCATTGTTTTCTGTGGCTGAGTAGAACTCCATGGTATACATATACCACATTTTATTAATACACTCATGTATTGATAGGCACTTAGGCTGTTTCTGCATCTTTGCAATTGTGAATTGTGGTGCTATAAACATCCTAGTGTAGATGTCTTTTTAATAGACTGTCTTTTGTTCTTTTGGTTAGATGCCCAGTAATGGGATTGCTGGATCAAATGGCAGATCTACTTCTAGCTCTTTGAGGTATCTCCATATTATTTTCCACAGAGCTTGTAGTAGTTTGCAGTCCCACCAGCAGTGTATAAGTGTTCTTATCTCTTTACATCCACACCAACATTTATTGTTTTGTGACTTTTTGATAAAGGCCATTCTCACTGGGGATAAGTGATATCTCATTGTGGTTTTGACTTGCATTTTCCTGATGATTAGAGATGTTGAGCATTTATTCATATGTTTGTTGGCCATTAGTCTATCTTCTTTTGAAATGTTTCTGTTCATGTCCTTTGCCCACTCTTCGATAGGGTGGTCTTAAGCAAAAAAAAAAAGAAAAAAATATTGGGAGGCACCAATTTACTAGACTTCAAGCTATACTACAAGTCTATAGCAACTAAAGCAGCATGATACTAGCACAAGAACAGAGACATAGACCAATGGAACAGAATTGAGAACCCAGATATAAAACCATCCTCATATAGCCATCTAATGTTTGACAAAGCAGACACAAACATACACTGGGGAAAAGAATCCTTATTCAATAAATGGTGCTTGGAAAATTATATAGTCACATGTAGAAGACTGACATAGGATCCGCACCTCTCACCTCTCACAAAAATCAACTCATGGTGGATAACAGACTTAAACCTAAGGCATGAAACTGTAAGAATTCTAGAAGAAAATGTTGGAAAAACTCTTATAGACATTGTTCTAGGCAAAGAGTTTATGAAGAAGACCCCAAAGGAAAACACAACAACAATACAAATAAATAAATGGGACCCGATCTAATTAAAAAGCTTCTACACAGCCAAAGAAACTATCACGAGAGCAAACAAACAACCTACAGAATGGGAGAAGATAGTGTTTCTATTTCTGATAGGACATTCTTCCTGTGGCAATAGGCTTACCAGCTGCAGCCAATATTTCTACCTCTACAAAATGGTTTTCACACTTTTGTGTGCATTAGATTTTTCTTTGGTGTTTGTCAAAAATGTATTATGGACCAAATTTTGAAATCCTTTATAAGGGACTCTGTATGTGTGTGTGTTGGGTGGGAGTGGATTCATTAATGTGCTAGACTGGCTCATAATGGCTTGCAAGAGCTTACTGAGCACATCTTTTTCTATCTCTACCTTCTGTGACATGGCATCTTGAAATTGACAATGGTAGGAGTTTTTGCCCCATGGAAATCAGAAAGTACTATGAATCAGAGCTCCTCTGACAAGAGCTGGTTGTTAAACATTTACCAGCACACTGAGAGTGGTTTCATTGTGTTAGAGTTCCAACCATGTACGCAGCCTTCAGATAATTCAACTTAGTGCCTGTAAGTCATGAGTGGGGTACTTTAGTAGAAAGATCATAACTAATAATCTTAATTGCCCCACCCTATATTTTCTCCTGAAGTAGGAAAAAAAAAAGCCAATTTATGCTTTCCCCCTTTCAGGAAGACTTAATTATATAATTTTGTATTTCTAGCATGTGTTGCAGCTCTTTCAATAATAAGAATCACTGGACACCTACTATGTCCCCAGCCCTATTCTAATGAATTAAAAAAAAGCCTTCACTCTTTCTGAACATGCATAAAATTCCAAAGTCTATAATTCCTTGGAAATTTCATGGAATTGAAGAGTATTACACGTAATGGGAACATAATGAGGGAGAGGGAATCATATGAGATGAGGTTTGCCTTGTAGGCAAAGCCAAATAAAGGGGTTGTATTTAATCTGGAATTTAATAGGAAGCCCTTGTATGACCTCAAGCAGAGGAGGCAAGTGCTCAGATTTATATTTCAAGATCACTCTGGTTGCTGTGTGAGAACTTATTGTAGAGAGCAAAAGGGAAAACTGGGCGATCAGACTAATTTTTCTTACATTTCTTCAAAAGAGAACTTTCTATGATTCCCTTTGGCCCTTTTATGCACAAAGTTCTTCCTTACTACTGCAAGAATGCAAATTGTTGAGCCAAACACTGGGGGAGAATTGCAACACTGGAGAACAGGTAAAATCACCTCAGAAGCAATGTAGTATAATAACATATTTTTATAGTAGTTTCTATTTTTCAAGACACCTGGCTTCCTCTGACCACTAGGCTCAAGCCTTAGAGCTCAGATTAGAACACATTTAATTAGCACTATCCAAGAGGACTTTCTGTGATGACGGAAATATTTTGTATTTGCATTCTCCAATATGGTAGCTCTACATCTCGTGTGGCTATTGAGCATTTGAAATATGGCAAGTGTAACTGAGCAGCTTAATTTTTAATTTCATTTAAGTTTTATTAATTAAAATTAAAAATTATACAGGCACATATGGGTACAGTCTGCTGTGTTAAACAAGTGCCACATTGGCCCTCCTATGTCACTGACCATGCAAGTGACCTCTCTGAGCCCTATAATTGTATAACAATACTTGACTGTTAGGGAGGTGAGCATTAAATGATACATGCAAAGGCAAAAAGCTTGGTTTACAGAAACACAATGGAAATTGGATTCAGTAGTGCGTTGAAAAAGGATTGACTAGCTTTTGGGAGCCAATTGTGGACATCCCTTTTCAACTTTGAGTTCACTGACATCACACATGCTCTTAGTGGGAATATCTATACTGTAGAAATCAGCAACCCCTACAAATAGGGCTCCTTATCCCTACACTATCCCCAAGAACAAGTTGTTAAATACCAACACACTACTTACAAATTTTATTATATTTATTTTTAGTGTTTCCATTATCAATCATCATAAGCATTTATTCCTTATACCACACTGAACTAGAACTTTAAATCTTTCAGTAATCCTTTCCCTTTTCACTCTTTTCACAATATTATTATTCTCTTTCTTTCCTTACCTGACTTTCACGGATTTGTTTGCTTTTTTGTTTCTGCTGCCTCAGAAAAGCTTCTGCCCAAGGAAGACTTTGCATCTTTGTTCTTTCTCTTGCCTATTTTCCTTTAATGCAACCTGTAAACTTTAGTCATTTCAATTTGTCTACTCATTCTTTCCCACAAGAAAGGGAGCCAGCTTACTGCACAATTTAGTCACAATGGCATATTCAGAAATAAGACCAGGTGTTATTTTTCTTCTCGCCACACCCTTACCGGGCAAGTGCTAAGCTTTTGTATTCTCCAGCAAAATGTGTTGTAAAATACTGCAAATTACATCTCTCCATTTCTCTCATCTTCCCATTTCCAGTCCTTGTAGTTGGTGTTTCATCCGCAAGCGAGATTAGGAAGATTATGTATTCCTATTAGGGATGACTTCCTTTTCTCAGCAATATGTTTTTACGATGCCCTAAAATTTGAAGTCCCCAAACTCCATCTCAGTCTGGTACTTAGTAAAACTTCTGCAGATTGTTTATCAGTTAAAAAGTTTAAATTAAAGATGATACTGAATGAAGACTTTTTGCCACCAAAACTTTTTCAAGCCTGTATTGACTTGTGAGCTCTGATCTCTACCAACAGGTTAACTTTAACTAACTTCATTGGTACGATTGCTTCTGCAGGGACTCTAAGAAAATATACTCCGTTGGTTTTCAAAATATTCTTTTTTATTTTTTAAGGTGATAGAATCCTTTCTTCGAAGATAATTCACATGGAAGTCCAGCACATAAAACAGGCAAAAGCTAAGGTTTTTCTGGCTTTCAGATCCACCCAGAAGTTGGAGGTTGGCAGACTTTGAATAGCACTGTTTGGAAAACCTGGTATTTTTTAAAGGAAGTTCTATTTTCACCAACATTATACATCCATTCTTTTGGTGGGCAGTCTTTCTAAACTGTATTGTATTTTTTCTTTTAAAAAAAACTATAAATCTTGGTTTCCCAGGCTGATACTTTATGCAACAATCAAGAGATCAAGCAGGCTGTGGGAATGTCTTTTCTATCCTACATATTTTTTTGTAAACTTTGCAATTTCGTGGTAAAATACATCAAAATTAGCAAATGTTGCTTGCACCTTTCTGTGTCTCTTTGCCTTGCACATTTCATGTATAGCACATTAGTTTATGGAATAAGCTTAATATTGGTGCTCAATTATTGCTACAAATGCAAAACCCATATTTTAACAGGACTTCAACGCTCGTTGGCTTTAGAATAATCCCGGGGGGGGGGGGGGGGTGGGTAGGGGGAAGGAATTGGCAATTTCAAGAAGCCTAAGACTTAAGTCTTAAAAATTTGCAATATATTTTGGTAGATCTGAATCCATGTTTCTCTATCTTCTCCTTTTATATGTTGATGTTATAGTTTTATTGCCATGAATGAGGAATATCCCCAACAGACAATTAGTTATGCTATCTTATTTTCATCAGAAAAATTAATCAATGTAAATGGTGCTAAAATTAAAAGAAATACTATATTTTCCTAAGTTTAATTGTTTTATACCTTCTAAGTCCATAATTCAGACTGATGCATGTGGTTACTTAACCAGGGCTATTTTATCCATTGGCCTCTTTGGACTCAGAGCCTAAGGACTATAAGCTTTTCAAGGGCTTACTAAAATGTTTGAGTTCAGATAAGAAAATGTACTGACCTCAAAATACAAAAAGAAAACTACTAAATTAAAATGGGTAACTGTCGAATCATATGTCTCCCAAAGCTAACATTATGTTAACTAATTTAATGCCACTCTTCTGTAGTTATATGTCAATATAATAACCTTTAAAACAAAAGAACCAAATGGATTATTTACTCTTAATAAAACTCAAGATTTAAAAATGTACAAAATCCTTTAAGACAATTTACAGCATAATAGTAATATAAAATGGAATATTGATTTAATTTAATGTGTTTCATGTGAAGCCATATGAAACCTAAACAAGAAAAGCCTGCAAAAGTCTTTTTAAAGTTCTGCACATTTAGCAACTAACTCACTATGGTAGATTCATTAGCCAACAAAATTTCTCAAAATAGCAATCTACTTTGAATATCATCAGGGTCAAAGTTAACCTGGAAACACTCAAGGGTAATGAATAATGGGTGTTTAATAAATCATTTATTCATATGCTGGGTAAGACTCAGAACACTTTCTGGAGAATAATCTCATTTTGCCAAGTGGGCTGTCTGTGGCCCACTATGTGGAAATAGGAAAGTTGTCTTTGAAAGGAGAGTTTTGTTTGGGTTTTTTCACTGATTCCTTGATAGTAAATCAACTGCACATGTGTGTCCTATAATTATAGCCATTCAGCATGTTTTTCAGTGCTTATCAGAGCCTCTGATGATAGAAACATTTGTGGCATTCATGGAGTATTGCAGGAGAGACTTGTAGTCCATCTATTCCTCCAAATAGAATCCCCAAGCCTGTAGTTAGCTGATGGATGGAATTTAGAAGACCTACTAGCTATCCATAATGGTCCAAAAAAAGTTTTTATATGTGAATATATGTTATTTCCTAAGGAGAAGGTCTATAACTTTCAAAATCTTCTTAAGGGGATTCATGTATTGAAGAAAAAAAAATAAAGAAACCCTGCCTTAGAGTCTTTCTTTGGATCCAGCCAGACCATCAGAGTGTGTATACTTGATCGCATTATCTTGAGCCCTGCCCTGCCCTGCCCTGGCCTCACTCATTTACCTCCTTCTTACCTAAGAATAAGCCTAGCTGAACTAGGTTTCAATTTTGAAAGCAAAGTTTTGTGGAGGTTTCAAGAAATAGACTTGTGAAATCTTTAACTGCATTTGTGTTTCAAAAGTCATTGAGGATATTGTTCATCATGTTTTTTAGAACCCTCCCTAAGAAAATCCATTTGAGAAAATCCTTTCAGTGAGAAGCTTTAGGAAAGATTTCATTTCTTCCAAGAAACTGACAATTTTTTTCTTTTTGTCTGATAAAAAGTGTAGAATCAGCTCTATCTAAATGCCAAAATCCATAGTAGGGCTCATTCGACTTGCATAGTTGTGCCTACTCTAGCTCCTCTGATTCTTCATTTTAACTTTCTACTCTTATTGATAGTTTTCTTTTTATTCTTAGTTGTATTTTCTATTTTTACATACATCATCAGTGTAAGTCTCCTCAAAAGAGAAGAGAGTTAAAGGAAAAACTAAATGAATATCCAACTTGTCGATTGGGAAATTAAATTTCAATTAAATGGATACTCCAAAGTAACCAGGCGTCTCATATACTAGACTTGTTCTTTTGATAGTTTACCATACAGATGGCTCAAAACACTGGCTATTGGTAAGCAATGCAACCTGAATGTAGGTCTTTGGAAAACACCCCTCCCCACTATCCTTTCCCAGTTATGAAACAATATCCTGTTTAGTTTTCCAGAAATATCATTCTATACTATACTATATTCTATTACTATAGGTAACATAGTGACTATGATATGTTTCTTTTCTATTTATAATAGTATTTTAGGAAACTGTGGGGGTGGCAGCAGAGTGTAAGATGAAAGTAGAGGAAGAAAAGCTTTGGTTGAAAGTCTTGCTGCACTCTCCCTGTGTGCCTTTTTGCAGGGAGTTAGAGTAGCATAATGATTAAGAACATGGACTCTAGAGCCAAATGGATTATTAAACCCGCCTCTGCACTTGCTAGCTGTGTGACCCAGGAAAAGTTACTTAATCTCTCTGTGCAAAATGAGGATAATTATCATTTACTCCATAAGGTTGTTGTAAATATTAAGGAGTTAAAATATGTAAAGCACTTAGAACAGTGCTTGGTATATAATATGATCTCAGTTAAGTATTATACATTATAATTACTATCAGGATTATGAATAGGTACTATATAAACATTCTCAGCTTATAGAAAGAGACCTCTTGGAGGATATAGGAAAGTCAATTCTTTCTCCTACATATAAAAATAATTAGACTTAATTTTCTGTAAGACACTATATTTTTACCAGGGCAAAATACAGTGGGTACAGAAATGGGCTTAAAAAAATCCAAATGGCATTTGTGAATGCAAATCAAGGCCAGGGACTGAAATTCAAGCCATTCCTCTGGTACCTGACCAAATCCATTCCGGGTGAGACCAGAAGGTACGCAGGGGATTGTGGGGAAAAGCCGTTGAAATCGCGTGCACAAGGTTGTTGTTCCAACTCTGGAGGTTGGAGTGAAGCCACCTTGAAGATTTGGCCTTGTGTGTTTGCGATCCCAGGAAATTTCCCCAGCATTAAAGTTGTGCTTGAGGGAACAGAAAGAAGTAATGATTTTTGTATCTGTAAATAAGGCCGTTGCTATGTGTGAATGGCAATGTTCCACAGACATTAGCTATTTTCACTTTCTTGTGGTCCACCCAAGAATTACAAAGCGCAAAAGGGTGTTTCCTTTCCAGTTGAAAATAGCTTTTGGCAGTGTTTTCTGACACAGTTCTTCAATGAGCCACGGGACCTGTCACCTCAATCATTTTACTTTCCCTTTCATCCTCCCACAAAAGTGATTTTAAGGAGGGAGGGTAAGTGATCAGATGAAGCCGAAGGATGTGAGCATGTTAATAACAACCTGTCAACACCTGGGATAGCCAAATGCAAACACGTTAGATTAGAGATGAGGTAGGCTCCTAAAATGTTCATGTCCTTATCCACCTTAAACTCTGTGTAACTGTCCCTCTTCCTCCTCCCATGCAGAGAATAGTTTCATCATCAATATTGTGGAACTCAATAGCAAATCCTTTTTTCGTTGTTGTTGTTAAAAGATGAACCAAGCTCACAATGGATAAAAATTCACTCTTGGCTTCCTTGATTACCAAAACAATTAATAAAGTTACTCCTAGAGTATTCTCTATTGGGGGAAAAACAATCATATAATCATCACATATTTCAAAGGCAACTCACATCTTCAAACAAGCCTTACTGTAGCTACTGAAAATAAATGGAAGTCTTAAGAGATGCAGTTAAAATCAGGCCACTTTAGCATTGTTCCAAATCCTTTGCTTATATGGATTAATTTGGACCTTCATAACAACCTTATGAGGCAAGTACTACAATGACCATCATTTTATAGACCAAGAAACTGAGGCACAAAGGAATCTAGGATCTTGGGTATGCTGGCACAGATAAATTAAGGGTAAAGGTGGGATTCAAACCCAGGCAGGGTTTATGTCCAGGATACTTTTCTCCGCCGTACAATGCTGCCCTCTGCCACAAACCCAAAGCACCTGGTGGTGGCGAATTTTTCTGAGAGTCAACGATAGGTGAGAATTCACCAAGTCTTTTTTCCCTCTCCTAGATCCACTGTGGTAGAAGTATAGAAAACTAGAGTGACAAAGTGCATGGGAGATCATTTTGGCCCAGTGACATCTTGCAATGAGTTGGTGAGAGACGCAGGACTCCAAATCTGTGCTTCCCTCATGGTCTAGTACCTCGTCCCTCATACCATGGATGATGAACTAAAGTGTGTTTCACTGGGAAATAATCCCACAAAAATCTTTTTTTGCTTCCTCTTCTGCTGCTCCTGTTTCCGAGTAGTGGTTTATTTCCAATGCCTCCTTCTTTGTAAAGGGACTCTGGGAGGAGAATGGGCAGATGGCTAAGACCACAGGGCTGGATTCCTGATTGATATTTTATGATATGATATTTTTATCTATGTTAGACTAGGGGAAACTCTTCACCTCTGGGACCTTCTGTTTCCTCATCTATTCATTGGTAATAAAGACCAGCCTTTCATCATGGGTTTTCTTAAGAATGAAGCTTTCTAGATCACTAGATCTTTGCTACTCGAACCGAGGTCTCCAAACCAGCAGCACAGGCATCACTGGTTGCTGGTTGGAAATGAAGAATTTCAGGCCCAATTTCAGATCTACAGAATTAGAATCTGCACTTTAAAAAAGAGCTATCAAGGGATTTGTGTGCAAATTCAAGTGTGCGGAGCAATGTGAAAGTTTCGTAACTGTAAAGCACAGCCCAGATAGATGAGCTGCTCCTTCTCTCTCTTTTATTTCTTTTTGCCTTTGCTTCTTCTCTAGCTTTTGCTGCTCTAAAAGGGCAATTCAGGTCACCGAATGCTTATTCTTGGGACCAATTCTGGAATTTGGAATTTTCGTATGTAAAAATGTAAGCTCTATATTATTTTACGTCCTCACTTCCCGTGAGGTCTGTGGAGATGCCCTGAAACAAAACACAGTGACTAGTGCATGCCTGTGGTCTCAGCTACTCCGAAGGCTGAGGCAGGAGAATCACCTGAACCCAGGAGTTTGAGGCAGTAGTGCCATGTGATTGTGCCTGTGAACAGCTACTGCACTCCAGCCTGGGCAACACAGCGTGAGCCCCCATCTCTGAATCAGACACATAAACACACACATACACACACACACAGTAACTATTACACTGAACAGAATAGAATAAATAAATATAAAAAATAGTCTCACGTTAATGAGCTCAAGTTAGAATTCCTCTTCAAATGTGTTTGCTACAATTTTGGAAAATGACTTTTGGGTTTCAGAGCTTTCTAGGTTGTGGAATGTTTGATGAGGACCGGGGATATGAATGTCTCAGAAATGTATTGACCTTGGTTTGGGAGAGCTCTGAGGTGTGAGTTCCACCCAGATCACTTTTCTCTGGGCAAAGCCTGAGTAGATCGTGGCTGGACCCCGAGGTGGCTAGATAAGGTGAGAGGGTGAGAGACTGGGATGCAGCCACCACAGGATTCTCTGGGGTACCATCTGGGGCAGCCTGTTTCTCCAGGATCCTATGCTATCAACTGCCCTAAACACAAGGCAGATGCATGTTTCGGGGAAAGCGGGAAGCTCATTTTCTCCTTTGTCTTAGAAAATTGAGTCTGAGGAAGGACTGGAGTGGGCAGGAAATACACACACTTCTTTACATCACACAAAAGTGTGGGTGTTTCCTATAAAAAAAGAGGACTTTTTTTTTAATCATCCAGAGATCAAATAAAGAACTCAAAGAGGAAATGTATCTAGTTGAAGGGATTGATAATGAGGGGTCTTTTTAATGAGAGAAACAAATGTATCTATGTTAAAACTTCTCTAAAAAGATGAAGGAACTACACCCCTCAGTCTGATCCTTTTCGATCTCCACTCCTTTTACCGACTACCTTAAACTTACTCAAATTATGTCTTGAGGGTTCCAGCAGGCAGAACATTTGGATTCTTTCTCTAATCTGGATCTCTTTGTTGTAGCCCTGCTGGGAGAAAAGGAAAAGGGGGGAAATTAGTGTAACTTCATCACTGATATTAAAATAAAAATCCACCTAAAAGGAAATATCGTTGAAAGAGCCTGTAAGTCTTAAGAAACGGAAAACAATAGGGTTTCTGGTTCAGAAGATTTGGCTTCTGAGTTCTCCAAAGCTGCTGGGAGAAATTGAAACATTCTTTTTTGTTTGTAGTTCAAGGCATTTGGTGGATAGGTGGTGCTGGGGAATATAGACCAACAAGGGGTGTGACTCTCCTACTAGAAATACCCACTAATTTACCCCTAGAGTCCTTCCAGAGATGGTGAGACTGAAATAAGTGGCTCCAAATTGAGCCAGCTCTGGAGCATGTACATAAACTCAGGTCTGATGACATCCAGAGCTTTTCCTTTTTAGGGTAAGATCTTCAATTGTATTATGTCACTTAGTCTTCCTTAAACTTTAGGGGTTATTGCCCTCATCCTACAGAGCAGGAAACTGAGGCTCAGGGAAGTTAAGTAAATTACTAATGGGTACACAGATAGAACCCAGGTTTGGCTAATTTCAGAATAATGTGCTCTTAACCACTCTGCGGGGTCTCTAGTTTTGCTCTGAACTCTTGATTTGGTTTAGGAGCTCCAGAGTTCAGGGTACTGGTGGAGGTGCTCTGTGTTTCAGGGTTAGGCAGGAAACTTAAATGCTGCCCATTGAAAAAATGTTGGGTGAAGACAGAGAGGGGATGGCAGGGCTGAGATTCATATGCCCAGAGAGGATGATTTATGGCTCCTTTTCAACCTGCCTCCTATCTCCCTTCCAGGGATATAAGTGAGATAATCATAGGATTATAGTGATGAAATGAAACTCCTAAAGCCATCCAATCTATCCCCCTGCCTTCAGGCAGTGGTTCATTTAGACTAGACAATTTTCTTCCTTTGTTTAAAGATCTTAAAAGGAAGAATTTCCAAATCATTCAAAGGTACCTGTGACAGGGGCTCGCAGGTCTCATAGTGATTAATATTTTTGTCATGATAAATCCAAATTAATTTCCAAGCATTTATTGAGTTCTTACATTATGCCCTATGCAAATGTGTGTGTGCATGTGACTGTGTGTGTGTGTGTGTGTGTGTGTGTGTTTTAGAGAGTCATAGATAGCTTGCCTTTAGTTTTCTTACAATATTCTTGGATCAACAAAAGTAATACAATTGCAATAACTAAAACCCAATAAAAATACATTTAAATAAAAATTTAAAAATTACATGCTAAATGCCACCATTCTGCTTCTAGTTCTGCCAGCAATTAACCATATGATGTTGTATAAGTCATTAGACCTTTCTGATTTTCAACTGCTTTTCCTGTAAAGTCAGGGTTTGGATGACCTTATCATCGTGTTTGCTTAGCAGCCTGAGGAACACAGATTCTAATATAATGTAATGGTGGAGACTTTAAGGGTAATAAGAGCCGAGAAGAGGAGTGATCCTGGAGGGACTGATTTGTTAAGATGTTGGGAAGGAGGAGGGACTTTAGTTGGTTCCTGAAGAATGTGTAGCCCTTGGCCTAGCGAGAGGGAAAGATATTCCAGGAAAACATCATGGCGCGTGAATGAGCATTACTTGCTGATCGGCCAGTAAGGGGCCAGCTGAAGGCATAGCTTGAAAGGGAAAAGTGGGTGCAAAATCGCCTAAAATTCTATTTAGATTTGAAGTGTTTGGATTAGAGTTGATATATCAATAAAAACAACAACAATAAAAAGTTCTTGAGAAAGGGAAAAAGCAGAGAGAGACTAAGTACATAAACGGAGCATCTTCAATATCATAGGCCCTGGGATAGGTGATTTAAATATATAACCCTCACAATCCCCAGAGGGTAAGTATTAATTTTCCCATTGTGATGACTATTTTTATGTGTCAACTTGAATGGGCTAAGTGATGCCCACATAGTTGGGAAAACATTATTTCTGGGTGTGTCTATGAGGATTTTGGGGGAGAGATTGGCATTTGAAATGGTAGACTAGGTAAAGATGATTGCCTTCACCAGTGTGGGTGGGCATTATACAATCCATGGAGGCCCCCAATAGAACAAAAAGGTGGACACATTCACCCACTCTACCTGAGCTAAAGCATCCATCTTCTCCTGCACTCAGACATTAGTGCTCCTGGTTATCTAGCCTTCAGTCTTAGACTAGGATTTACACCATTGGCTCCCCTGGTTCGCAGACCTCCTGGCTTAAATTGGAGCCATACCTCTGGTTTTCCTGGTCCTTCAGCTTGTTCTCAGCCTCTGTAATCCCATAAGCCAATACCCTATAATAACTTTCTTTATATACAATATACATATATTACGTATATATACACTTCCTATTGGTTCTATAAAAACTCTGACTAAAACACTCATCCTACAAATGATAAAACAAGGTTCAAAAAGATTATGTGATGTACCTCCAGTCATCTTGTAAATAACTAGACTGAGAATTCCAGATGAACCAGCATGTGAAAAAGTATGTGTTATGGAAATTTTTATGGAAAAGTGGAGTCAGAATCACCTAGCATTAAGGAAGCTAGAGGAGTGGTGAGGTAATACAGGCTTAAGACAAGAGAGGAAGCAGACATTCTAAAGGAATATTTTGGAAGATGAAGGGAAGATGGATTGGTTATAAACTAGAAATGGATAAGTAAAAGATGACTACAACGTTTGAAGCATGAAAAACTTGTAGATCCTTGCTTCTACTGATATAAAGTAGGGAAAGGAACTGGTCTGAAGATAAAGGTGACTTATCTTGGACATGTGGAATCTGAGGTTAAACTGATTTCCTCGATTGGGCTTGGCCGGAAGGATGCCAGTGCAGTAGGTACAGGAATCTTGGCCTAAAAACAGAGTGAAAGAGAAAGCTCTGGGTATTATTATAAAAGAGAGATCACTGAAATCTCCAAAAAGAGGAAACTTTGTAATGAAGATTAGGGAGAAAGAAGACCTCCAGGAAGTGGGTGGAAAGAGCAAGAGAAGTCTACACCAGAGATAGACTGAGTACTCAGGGAGAACAAAAGAAGACCAGGGGAGCAGAATAGCTATTAATAGAAGCTGAGGGGAAATTGACCTATGAAAGTGGGGTGGAGTGAGGAGGAAGGTTTGTCAGGAGCCTATGAATCCTCAGAAATTCAAATTACAACAGAGAAATCTATACAAATGAAGGTAGAAAAATCCACACAATTTTTTTTGCATCATTTCAAAGATCTTTTTTTCTTCTGTTATTTCTTCAGGCAAATAATACCACTATGATCCTTGAGTTTTCTGCAAGAGAAGAGATAGATTGCAGAACTTGCTCTGATACAGCTTTATGCCTGAGAACAATACGCTTTCCTAAGTTTCCACTGGGTATTAATTGCTGAAACTGTCGCTCAGATCTTTGGAGCACCCACACGTTCATTCGATTGCTATTTAAGCTCTTCCTGAGAGCCAGGCCTAGTGCTAGGCATCGGTTCTGCAGACAAGCAGGTGGAGTCTCCCCTCTCTATTCACCCACAAGCCATAATTTCATTAGCTCAGCTAAACAAAGGGAGCAGCAGGGGAAAAAGGGTGCCCCTGGGATAGGGAGGCCAGATAGTGGCTGAACCAGCTTCAGTCTCAAGCTCTGCTTTTATAATCAGTAGAGGCTGGGGATAAATTGCAATTCATTTCCAAACGGTGTGACCCTCACTTGCATAAACAAGCCTGAACTGAATGTCAACTCTAGCTCAGGAAGGCATTTTCCCCAAGGCAGATTGGCAGGGAGCTCAGGGGCTTTGCCCCTTTCCCCTGCAGAGATCATCTGTTGGGATCAGGTGGGTGTCTCCCCAGCAATCAATATCCTAGGAGAGCTGCCAGTGCAGGGAAGAGCAGCAAATGGCCGGGCCACTCTTCATCTCTCTTTCTTTGGTTAGTTCTTTTACCTTCAAATAGAGTGCTTGCCCACCTGCTTTGAAAAGGTAAATCCAGTCTGTCTGAAATTAGTGCAGATTTAATTATATACACCACGTGCTCCCTCTTCCCTTGATACTCATTTAACGGACAAGCAGGAGTTTTGGAAAATCACAGTTGCTACTTCTTTGCAGATATCTCTCATCTCACCTCCCCACCCCCCATCTCTGCTGTACCATTTATACACATGGAAGTTTTTATATTCTATTTGTTTCTATGCATGCAGCCAAATATGGGAGGAAAAAAAAACCCTTTAAAAATATTAATCATCTTTTATTTTTCTTAGTCAGATGAAAATTTCCTGCGCTTTTGTCCATGTAAACGCAAAATTATCCTTCTGCAAGTTGAGGTGGTGGCAGTTCCTGAACACAGTTATATTTTGCAGATAACAGGATTAGCTTGGATGTGGGTAATAAGTTGGTGAATCTCCCCCCGGCCATTTCTCAACACTGTGAGAGCACTAATCCTTTATGCTTTGATGTCTTCTAGTTTTCCATCAGGTGCGCCACGGACTATTTGTCCTGGGGCAGTCAGCTCTCTTATAAGATCTCATAGTGTCCTCATTAGCTGCGCCTATTTACCCAGCCAGCCTGTTGAACCCAATTTATAGTTTATGTGATTAATTCCCAAAGTACAGTAAACCCTAGCTCTAAGGCTCTCTATTATATGACTGCATCTCCTTTAAGGGCAAACACAAGCTTCAGCTCTTTTGCTATATGACTGCATCATATATAATACGCTAATAATTTTACTCTCGACAACACATTAAACATCCTTCTATACACTTTCTTTATGGCACACAGCTCATAAAGAAAAGAATGTTCCACATTGGACTGTAAAGTGCTAACTATATGAGGGAGTCATTTATTTATTTATTTATTTTTTTTGCTTTAACAAAATCTATTTTTGCTGAAATTACCACATAGCACTACTATCAGGTTGAATAGTGAATTGGCAAACCACGTGGCTGTACCACTCCTTATCTACTGAATTATAAGTTTGAAAAGGCTTAAGAGGTAACGTGGTAGCACAAACCCATGGGCTCCTTTTCATCTTTAACATGCAGGCTTGGAAGATAAAAGATTCAAGTGCGTGTGTGTGCATGTGCACGAGCGTGTGTGTGTGTGTGCGGTGAGCCAGAGAGCAAGACAAAGACACAAAGCAAAATGAATAGAACAGCACTCACGGCAACCTATGTCAACTTTGTTGGAATTTTTCCCACAGTAGAAAGAATTATGGAAAAGTCACTTACATTTGGTATGAGGTTAAGATACACACACACACACGCACACACACACACTACACCAGTGGTTCTCATATAGGGATATCCCCAGAGACATTTGCGAATGTCTGGAGATGTTTTTAGTTATCAAAACTGGGGGAGAGGGCATGCTATTGACACTTAGTGGATAGAGGCCGAGAGTAAAGCTAAATATCCTACAGGAAGCCTGCTACAACAAAAAAATTATTCAGTACCAAATTCCAATAGTGTTTTGGTTGAGAAATCCTGCCTACACCTTTGGAAGACAAAAGTAAAAACAGAAAACTTAGTTATTTCTGTTCTTAACTCTTAACTGGCCTCAAAGTTGAGAAAGCATGAAGACACAGCTGGTGTTTGACATCTATCTATCTTGGATTTTGTAAGGAAGAAAGATCAGGGACTGAGTACTTTTACTATGAATTGTTTAAGCCTCTCACTTTTTGCCATCTAATTTGGTGCATAACAAATCTAATGAGGTATAATTCAACCTCCTTCACTTTTCTACTGGTTGGCAGCTCTGAGAAAACATTTGATGGGCTAAGATGTAAAAAAGGAATGTCTTTGAAACTATCTGTGGATTTGTTATTCGTATTACCTCTATCCTATTTTTATTCTGCCCCTTTGATGTTACCTCTACTCTCCATTGTTGTGAGAATGGAGAACCAATGATGTTTGCTGATGTGTTACTTGTCTATTAATTACTAATTCCACAATTCTTCTTTTCCCATTTTTCACAGGATTACGTTTTTCACTTACAGATCAATAAAATGAAGTTGTGAAGGGAAAAATTAGCACAGAAAAAGGACAGGGGGATTAGTGTAGCACTGAGAGGGGAAGGTCTTAGAATAACAACCATCACTGCTACATTGGCCTGTGTCTTTGTTCCTGATCCTAGAAAAACTGCAAACATCTTACTAATAACTGCATGAGTCAAATATCCAAATGTTTTCTAGACTAGTATTTTTTCTAATGTAGACTTATGGAGCAAGTCGTTTCTCTACAGAATACAACACCTTAGAGACATATTTTGTTCTCAGATTCTTGTTCCATGGCCCTGCCCATGAAGTTTCCAATCGTCACTCTGTGTTCCAAGGAGAGGACTTTGGGTTTATTGTTAACTATATACTGTCACTAAATGTTTAGCTAAGAAGAGCTTTAGATTTCCCCAACCTTCCACCCTCACATTTCCAAAGAAATTGGGGATCTTTGACTGTGTGAGATCCTCGGCAACCCAAATGGGTCACAGGGTTACCGTGCGGAGCTTTTAGCCTAATTCAAGGAAGAAGATTACATGGAAACTTGGCAACTATTTCTTAAAATGATAGAGGGTGTTAATTTGCTGGGAATGTAACATACAGAGTGAATTCTATCCAGGAATCTGAGGTAGTGGTCTCCTGGTTGGGAATGGCATTCAGAAAAGGCAACAAATCTCTCATCAGAGACAGCACTAACTTGGTTTTGTGTCATTTCAAATATTCTGGCTCTTAGTTTGCTATCCTTTGGAAATACAGGTAGTAATGCTAGACTTTCTCATGGGGATATAGGAAGAATCATTCATAAAACATACTGTAGAGTTTTTATGGAACCCCATAGTACCATAATAAATTTGAGGTTGATACTTTCTAATTCTAAATTTCTCTGATTTTATGATACTAAACAAGGAATTACCACAATCTGTAAAAATTCAGTTGGTAGTAGAATGTCCTAAGGCAGAATTTGATTCTGAGTAAGCAATGTTGGGTATTTTGTTTTGTTTTGTTTTGCAAAATATAGACAGTTGTTGATTTTTCTTATAAATAGCAAAATGGATATCATCTCAAAAAGATGAGATTCAAAAATTTTTTACAATTGAGTGACAGATAAGACATTTTTAATACTTTAATCAGCTTACATTTCAGGGCATGTGATAATTATAGATAACATTGATTAAGGGCCAACTCTGTCCTAGGAACTGTGCTAAGCATTCTAAACAGGTTGTATCATTTAATATGTATATTATTATCCCCAATTTACAGACAAGTAAACTGAGAACTCCAGTGGCTATGTGACTGACTTAAACATGTATAGTTAAAGCAGTGACAGGATTCAAACTTGAATCATTGTGACGTCAGAATCTTATCCCTTAATCATTTCATTACATAATATGTTGCTTGGATTCTACCTGCAGACAAATTTCATTTGGGAATAATGTGCATAGTTTCCCTACTATCTGTTACTAAAGCACCCTGTACTACAGATCTCTTAAATTTAATCTCCCAAGTATATTTTTAGCTCATAATAGGAAATCACCACTGGCAAAAGTAGAGTAGCTTCTGAGAAATGGGTGGTAAAATAGAACATTCTGTTGTATTCCAGTCTGTTGCCTGAGGAAAACTGGGAAGGTGGAATGCCCCCTAACAACTCAGCATTGTGGAAATTTCAGCGACTCTTTGTAGACTAAAGTTTTTCTCTTCTGCCTGGAGGATTTAAGATGCTAAAAAGTCAACCCTGGGAGGGAAAAAAAAAAACGTCAAGCCTGGGCTCGGAGAACAATAGCCCTGACTGGACATTGAATAATCTGGAAGAAAGATCATAATATCAATAATGGTAATATTTGCTCTTTCTCTTTGATTGTTGTTACCACCCCCTCTACACCCTCCCCCCACAAAAAACCCTTTAATGCTAGAAACCAAAGAATTGACATAATTTCACTAAATTTTCACAAGCTCTACAAAGTAGCCTAGGCATATAGAGGTTGAGGAGGCAAGAGCACTCTGAGTTTAGGAGATCAAGAGAAGGAAAAACCCCTATGAAACAAAGACAGTGTTATGGGGCATCTGCTATAGGCCATCGAAACGGTAGGTGAGGAAAAACCAGCTGCTGAGGTCAGTTGAACTCTCATCATGTTGAACTCCAAGGGGACTTGGATTCCCCAGACATCTGCTGGGTTAAAGACCCAAGAAGGATCAAAGGAGTCACTGAATTGGAGAACTGCGACGTTCTGTTATAAACCGTAGCTAATGTAATTGAAGGAGAGATTGTGTTAGAGCTCCTGCTTATGGACAGGTAAGATTTTATTGAAAGTAGGAAAACAAGAGGCAAGTTTAATACTATCGCCCATGTGATGATGTGCACGCACATAGTAGATAAAAATGAAAAAATAAAAACCTGAATACAACAGTAACAGAGAATTAAACTCTGAGGAAGCATATTAAGGAATCGAGTTAGTACAAGAGAAAATATTAAAAGTCAAGCAAGTGGTAGAGGACCAAAGCAATCTTGGGGACAATCATAATTGCAACTTTCTCAAAATTCCTCGGAAAGAGCAAGGTGGAGTAGTGAACTAATAAACGCTCACTGAAGCTTTGTGTTAAGTTTGGTGTGGGTGATGACAGAGCTGGCCAGGAAGTCCCCCATCAGTTAAAGCTGTCAGGGCAGTGGAGATAAGGATAGCAAAACATCTAGAATCGATTAATGATAACAAGAGGGTTAAAGTGAAGAGGGGATTTTACAGAGATACGCTAGGCAAATGGAAGGAATCAGAAAAAAAAAAAAAAAGTTGTCCGGAGTATCTTACTGAAGCAAGACTGAGAGTTCAGGAGTCATGAATTCAGATTTTAATCCCAGTTCTTTGTGAGATAGGAAGGCCATGGTTTAACTTAGTGGCATCTGAAGTCCCCCCTTCAGTGAGAGTGACAGGAACCAGCTTCCTAGCAACTGAGGAGAAATATATCTATTGTCGAGATTTCAAAGGACTCTGAAAAGCTTCAGCCTTCCCCCACGTCTCACTGACGCCATTAACTTTTGGCTTTATTCAGCAGTAAAGTTAAAATAGGCTTAGCCAGCATAACACATTTCATTTTATAAAGAGTACACAGGTACTTTCATTAGAATAGGCTTAAATTGGACCTTGGTTATTCAAAGAAGGAGGGTACCAATGAAATGGAAGAAGTGGACCAAACTGGGTGATGGAGAAGCTTGGAATACAGGCTTCACTCACTTCATAGGCTTGTCTCAAGAGATTTACAAAAGGGTTATAATTTTCACTGCATTATGGCCTATCATATGGTAACGCTGCGTTCACGCAATGACACAAAGAAGAAAAATATATTAAGGGATAATTGTTCTTATTTTTTCCTTATGTAGTGATTGTTAAGGACATAATTACTGGTTATAGGGGAGAAGAGAGAGAGAGGAGAGAGGAGGGGGGGAGAGAGAGAGAGAGAGACAGAGAGAGAGAGAGAGAGAGAGAGAGAGAGAGAGAGATGACAGATCAATCTAAATTCCCTTTTGCTATGGGGATACATTCCTAGTTGAAAGAGTAAAAAGAAACTTTCTTTCCCCAATTGTAAAGGAGAAGTCCTATATCCTCATAGAACTATGTAACAGCCAACTTGGAAGGGGCCTTACAAAGTGAACTAAATCCTGCCTCCTCTTTCAATAGATGAAAAAAATTGAGGCTCAAAGAAGATTGTCGTCTTACTCAGCCTGTTGGTGTCAGATCCAGGTGACTCTTGATACCAAAGGGACACTATTGGCAGTAAAGGGATATATGGAATAACCAGAAAACACTTTTCCTCCCCAAGCCCTTCAACTAATGTAACTCCTTAAACTGCTCTCTCCTCTTCTCACCTCTGTCCTCTCACTTCTCTGGTTTAATCATATTTTGGAAAATAAAATAATAATAATATATATTATTGAGAAGCTAATATTCACCTGTAGTCTCCCACCCAGAAAAAAGCACCCTTAATATTTTAAAAGCATAAGCAATATGTGAAAGCATTTTATTTTTCAAGAAATTATTAAAAATAAAACTAATTTTTTCCTTGAATTTCCCTTTGTGGCATTGTGGTTCTCTGTCACCATTCTTAGAGTCAGTGGCATGTGTTGGATGAATGTTTTTACTCTTTTCAGTGTTTTCACTTACATGTATTTGAATTCATCAAAAATATATAGCATTGGTGTGTGTCTGCATTTAAAAATATAAATTGTCTTGTACTGTATAGATAGTCCTCAGCTTACTTTTGCTTCTCAACCATGTTTTTGGTATCTAAGTTGATATAATATTGACCTAGTTTATTCCATTTTACTGTTATATAGCATTTTAATATGTAAATATATCACATTTTATTCTATTCATTTATTTATGGACATATAGATTGATTTTTTAAAATTATAAACAATGATGTATTGAAAATCATATCTTTCTATTTATATACATGTACCAATGATTCTCAAGGCTTAATACCAAGAAATTGAATTAATTAGATCATATGAAATGCATATTAATTTTATTAATAAGATGTCCTGACAATTTGACCTACTAAATAGCTATATTTGTATGACTGTCAGCAGAATACTAAAATACCAATTATTTTACATCTTCAGTACTTAAAACTGTAAAATATTTTAATCTTGCCATTTTGCTATATGAAAATAGTATCTCATTATTTTAATTGGCACTACAAAACTTGATAATCTTTCATATGTATATAGCTGTTTGTAGTTCATCTTTTATGAATTGCCTGTTCATAAACTTTGCTCACATTTATACTAGAGAATCCGTCTTTTTCTCTACTGACTTGCAGAGAGTTTTTATACATTGTGGATATTATTACTTTGTTCTATAAATTGAAAACATTATTTTCTCTACTTTCTTTCTTTTAAAAAATTTGTTCAAGAATTTTATGTTATACAAAAGTTTTTTAATGTTGATTTGTTCAAATGTAGTAATTTTTATATAAATTTTTCCCTTTAAGCATTGATATAAAATATATAAAGAAACACTATTTTTTAATTTATTTTTTAAATTTAAGAATATTATGGACATGTTTGGTTATATAATTTGCTTTTGTACAGTTTGTGTCAAAGTTATCAGTATGCCCTTTACCTGGGTAGTGTGCATTTTACTCATTAGTTGTGAATTTACCCATCCCCTTTTCCCTCCTCCCACCTACTTGATTTCTTTTGAGTTTTACTTCCAAATGTGCACATAAGTGTTGATTAGTTAGTTCCAATTTAGTATTGAGTACCTGTGTTTTCTTTTTTCATTCTTGCAGTACTTCACTTAGAAGAATGGTCTCCAGTTCCATTCAAATTGTTACAGAAGATACTAGAACACCATTTTTAATGGATGATTAGTACTCCATGGTATACATATACCATATTTTATTAATCTACTCATGGGCACTTGAGTTGTTTCTACATCTCTGAGGTAATAAATTGTAGTGCTATAAACATTTGAATGTAAGTGTCTTCTTTATAAAATCTTTTTTTCCTTTGGGTAAATACCTAGTAGTGGGATTGCTAAATCAAATGGTAGGTCTACTTTTAGTTTGCTGAGGTATCTTGATACAACTTTCCATAGAAGTTGAACTAGTTTGCAGTCCCACCAACAGAGTATAAATGATTCTTTCTCTCCGCATTCACACCTGCATCTCTTGTTTCAGGACTTTAAAAATTTTTTTTCTTATTTCTGCATAGTATGGGGGTACAAATGTTTAGGTTAAATATATGCCATTCTCACTGCAGTTAAGTGATATATCTCATTGTGGTTTTGATCTGCATTTCCCTGATGATTAGAGACTTATTAGTTAGTCCTGTCTAATCCTGACATTCTGTCTATACTAAGTACTTTGTATTACTTTGATTATAAAGTATCCTTGTGTTATCACAATAGTTTGGCGTTGTCTCTGCTTCTTTTAGGTCAAATGCCTCTGAGGTAGGATGAGAGATGGAATTGTTTTGATTATTCAGAATAATCCAAAACATTTTGGAAATTTCCTTGGCATAGTGAAATGTCAGACATGTTTTCCTTAAAAGAAAAATATAGATACACTTAGATATATTTCCAGGTAGAATTAATCCATATCATATTGATTGGTTGATTGATATTGTCCAAATATTTCATTGAAGATACATGAATAAAAGATTTTTTATAAACTTCTTATAAGTATGGGGTTATTTTTGTTTTTACATATGAGTAAATATTTTTGGCATAGGAATTTTATTTTCTCATGTATTATTATAGTGCTGAAAATCTTATTGATTCTTTGGAATTTTGACACTTTGGGGTAGGTTTGATTAATTTCCAGATGTGAGCTTTAGTGGTTATTATGTAGGTAGCATGGTACAGTAGTTGAGTATGCAGATACTGGGGTCAGACTGCATCAGTATAAGTACTACATTTGCCAATTTCTAGCTATGTATTCTGTGCAAATTATATAACTTTATATACCTCTGTTTCCTTATTTCAAAGATGGCAATTATAATAGGATAACCCTGGAGGTTAAATAAGTTAACGCATATGAAGCATTAGAACAATCACATGATACATGCTCAATACACATTGCCCATCATTATCTATCATATCACAGGATATTATCAATTCCTAGCAATAAAATAGTTCCCAAATATATTGTTTCACACTCCTATAACCCATTCCCATCAAATCTGAGTCAGTAACATTTTTTACAAGCACGTTAGATGGCTGTGCTGTAGGTGGCTCTGAGATGTCAGTTTGGGAAACATTGTGGTGAGAACTGATTTGGGACAAAAACAATCATATTTCATTCAATATCAAGTCTGTAGGAGGCTATGTAAATTATTTCCTATGAAAGATTTTTCTATTGCCAAATATAAGGTTCCACAAGTTTGGTCAGTGTTTAAGATTTCCAACAAGGATAGTTCAAGGAAGACCTGATCTTCATGAACCCACAAAGTACCATCTTAAACAACCAGATACATTCAATACAATGTGATCTCTCAGGTCACAAAGATGTATTTTATTCTCAGCTACCACGTGTCCTATTTCCACATTCTTGATTCCACTCTCTCCCTCCATTCTTCTCAGCTCCATTAACACCACAAGGGGATGCCTATTTATCTAAGATATGAATATAATCAAGCTTGTTTGATGAGTTAGAAACACCAGGCCAATATGTGGTTTAGATAGAGATATTTATATTTAAAAAATTGTCATTAAACAAAAGGTACAATGACTGGATGAATAAGATTTTCCTTTGGCCTGCATTATATAGTAGTATCAAATTAAGGAAATTCAGACCAGAATTTTTTTGTTGTTGTTACTCCTTAACTCTAATATAACACGCGTTTGTCTGCCATAACATTCACACACAGATGAAGTATATACAAATTAAATCTCAGACATAACTAATACTAAATATCAGGGAGATTATTTCAGTATGTGATGTGACAGACATGGTAGATATTCAAAATATTTAATAGCAATTAAATATTTAATAGCTTTGGCACTGGGATTATCAGAACAGATGTTGGAGGAAGCCAACTGGCATAGCTATCCTGGCAAGTATTAGCTGAATATCATGCCTTCTTTGTTTTGTCAATAATTTGATAATTATTGAAGATAAGTATTAACTGACCACTTTTTTCATCAAGATGTTGTGGTCAGTAAAACAGAAGCATTCATCAAGGAAACTATTCTTTGCCTAACGTATGTTCTTAGTGCCTATGTAGAAAATCAGTTGGTGTGCATTTATTTCTGGGTTCTCTATTCTGTTCGATTTTTTATGTGTCTGTTTTCATACGGGTACTATGATATATTAGTTATATTTGAAATTAAGTAGTGTGATGCCTCCAGCTTTGTTCTTTTAGCTCCAGATTGCTTTGGCTAATTGAGGTCTTTGTGATTCCACATTAATTTTAGATTTTTTTCCTAAATTTTCTAGATTTTTGAAGAATGTTGGCATTTTTATAGTGATTGCATTGAATCTATAGATTGCTTTGGATAGTGTGGATATTTTAATAACATTAATTCTTCCCATCCATTAACATGGGATATATTTTCATTTATTTGTGTTTTCTTCAATTTGTTTCATCAGTGCTGTGTAGTTTTCACTGTAGATATCCTTTACCTCCTTGATTAAATTCATTCCTAGGTATTTTATTTATTATAGTTATTATAAATGAAATTGTTTTTTGACTTCTTTTTCAGGTGATTTACTATTGGCATATAGAAATGCTACTAATTTTTATATGTTGATTTTGCATCCTGCCACTTTATTGACTTTGTTTATTGGTCCTAGCAGTTTTTGTGCGTGAAGTCTGTAGGATTTTCTATACATAAAATTATGTCATCTGCAAACAAGGAAAATTCGACCTTCTCCTTTCCAATTTGGATGTCCTTTCTTACTTTGTCTGGCTAAGACTTCCAGTACTGTGTTGAATAAAGGTAGTTAAAGTGGGCATCCTCATCTTGCTCCAGATTTTATATGAAAAGCTTTCAACTTTTCTTCATTCAATATGGTGTTAGCTGTGAGTTTGTCATATATGCCCTTTATTGTGGTGAGGTACATTCCTTCTATTATTAATTTATTGAGAGTTTTTATCATGAAGGGATGGTGAATTTTATCAAATGTATCCTCTGTGTTTATTGAGATGATCATATGGTTTTGGTCTTTCATTCTACTAACATGATGCATCACACTTACTGATTTGTGTATGTTGAACCATCCTTGCATCCCTGGAATGAATCTCACTTGTTCATGATAAATAAGGTTTTTCATGTGCTATTGGATTTGGTTTACTAGTATTTTGTTGATGATTTTTGCAAGTACATTGGTCAGGGATACTGGTCTGTATTTTTGTTGTTGTTTTAATATTTGGTATAATATCTGGTTTTGGTATAAGGGTAATGTTGGCTTCATAGAAACAATTTGGAAAAATTATCTCTACTTCATTTCTTGAAATAGTTTGAGAAAAATTTATACTTCTTGAAATGTTTGGTAGAATTCAGCAGTGTAGCCACTGGTCCTGGGTTTTTCTTTAATGAAAGACATTTTATTACTGATTTAATCTCACTACTCATTATTGATCTGTTTAGGTTTTCTATTTCTTTATGATTCAATCTTGGTAGGTTGTGCATGTCCAGGAATTTTTCCATTTCTTCTAGGTTTCTAAATTTATGGGATATAGTTGTTCATAATAGTCTTTAATGATATTTTGTATTTTTGTGATATTAGTTGTAATGTCTCCTTTTTCATCTCTGAATACACACTGGAGAAAAGACAGTCTGCTCAATTAATGGAGAAGGAAAAATTATATATCCGCATACAGAAAAATGAAAGTAATCCTCTATCTCTCACTACTTACAAAAATTAACTCAGAGTGGATTAAAGACTTAAGTGTAAGACATGAAACTGTAAAACTACTAGAAGAAAACATAAGGAAAACACTGAATGACATTGGACTGGCAGGGGTTTTTTGGATAGGACCTCAAAAGCACAGGCAACAAAAGCAAAAATAGACAAATAGAATTACATCAAATTAAAAGGCTTTTCTGCACAGCAAGGGAAACAATCAACAGAGTGAAGAGACAATCTACAGAATAGGAGAAAATATTTTCAAACAATCTGACAAGGGATTAATATCTAGAATATATAAGAAACTCAAATGACTCAATAGTATAAAAGCATAAAATAACCTGTTTAAAAAATGGGCAAAAGATCTCAATAGACATTTCTCAAAAGAAGATCTGCATATGACCAACAGGTATATGACAAATTGGATCATTACGCATTATATACATGTATCAAAACACCATTCTATACCCCATAAGTGTGTACAATTATTATATGTCATTTAAAAATAAATAAAGAAAACAGAAATAATATTAGATATGTCAACAGAGAGAATATAATATAGAAAATTGTTAAGCAAGTGTTTGAGGACAGAAAAAGATGTAGAGTTGGTACTCAGAACTCTGAGAGAGGATGCTGCCCAAATGGTATAATAATTATGAAGGAGAGTGATGGGCTGTTCCTGAGAGTGCCACAAAAAGCTAGAGAAATTTGCTCTGCTATCAGCCTAAGTGCCTGTTCTGGGGCAAAACTGATATGAATGGACTGCAAATTTTGTTTTCATCCTCCAACCTTCTAGACTCCCCTAGAGTGCCTCCTATTGGTAGAATACACAAGAAGCCACTTGATCAAGGAAAAATATATTTAGCAGANCAAATTTTGTTTTCATCCTCCAACCTTCTAGACTCCCCTAGAGTGCCTCCTATTGGTAGAATACACAAGAAGCCACTTGATCAAGGAAAAATATATTTAGCAGATAGATAGCCCCAGTGTTATCAACAGCATATATAGAAGTATTAATTAGAGCTGAGAGACACTAGTTTCAAAATCAGCAAAGTTGGATAGGTTTTGGCAAAAACAAAATGAAACAAAACATATATATATATGTATATATATGTATATATATAGTTATATAAAATCCTAAAACCACAGAAACTTTAATAAATTAAATAAATTACTTACTAATTTATTATTACTGGAAAATATGATGACAGGCTATAATCATGAAACTCTCCCACCATAAAATACTGAAAAATGGCAGAAAAAAATAGTTTTAAGCCCTCTTTTAGATAGATACCTGAAGAAGTAAGAACAGGAGTTCAGTGAAGTAAGCGAGCACACAGGTCATGGGGTACCTGCCGCATCTCCTGATGGAAGTTAGCTATGGATAGTGGTAGCCTAGAGCTTATGTTTCAATGGCAGACTGGTGCAGTGGGGGAGATGGGGCAAAGCCTAAGCTGTGAGACATCCAAGAGGTGAGAAAGCAGAACGAAAATCTTGCATTCCTTTCTCTGCCTATTCTGTGAGCCAGCAAAATCTACATCCTCGGGGAAGTAGGGAATGAGAAAAAAATGTACCCCGCAGTTGCAGAATGCAAGGAAATTGATTACTTCAGTTTTTACTCTAGGTAGAAAAGAAAAAAAAATCCTTCCTGGAGAATATATGTATTATATAAAACTCAGCATTTATGTGGATTTTGACCCTGAATCTATACCATTTAGTTGAAACAAAAACTGTAAATTGAGAATTCTTATTTAGTGTATTCCTAGGTAGGCAGTACTTCTAAGTGTCTACAGAAACAAACAATATCCTCTCTGGAGGAAAACGACCTCAATTTAGTTCAAAAAGACTTGCCTGTGATAGAGTACCAATAATTATGGACTCAATAGAAAAGTAACAAAGCCATGAGGAAATAAAACATCATTAGTGGGAGTTAGCAGAAGCAATAAGTAGCAGAATCAGATTCAAATAACTTCAACTACTAGAACTTCAGGATGCAGAATATTTTTAAAAAATGTTTATAAAAGGTAGGGTGTGGTGGCTTATGCCTGTAATCCTAGCACTCTGGAAGGCTGAGATGGAAGGATCCCTTGCGATCAGGAGTTTGATATCAGCGTGAGCAAGAGCAAGACCCTGTCTCTACCCAAAATAGAAAAATCAGCCAGGTGTGGTGGTGTGTGCCAGTAGTCCCACCTACTCAGGAGGCTGAGGCAGGAGGATCATAACTTGAGCCCAGGAGTTGGAGGTTGCAGTGAGCTATAATGACACCACTGCACTCTGGCCTGGGCGACAGAGAATGACTCTGTCTCAAAAAAATAAATAAAATTAAAAATAAATGAATAAATTTTATTAAAGACACAAAAAAGTGAACTAAAAGCATGAATCAGAAGCCAGGGTTAAAGAAAATAACAAATTTAAAAAAGAACCAAATAGAAAAATATAATGCATAGTGTACAGAAAGATTCAATAGCAAATTAGATCAGGGGTCAACAAACTTTTTCTGTAAAGGGGCAGACTTTTTCTTTTTTGTCTTACAGTCTTCTTTTTTGTTTATTTTCAAATTTTTAAAACCTTTTAAGAATAAAAACCATTCTTAAGCTTTTGGGCTATACAAATATAGGTTGTGGGCCAGGTTTGTTCTTTCACCCCCTAATTAGCTATCTCTGTATTTTAGATAAAGCTAAAAAAAATAACTAGTTATCTAGAGGTAGATCTAAAAAAATTATATGGAATTCAGAACAGAAAGACAAAAATGATACAAAATACTAATAAGAGATTAAAAGAATAGAAAATAAGGTGAAAAATCAAATTGGCATCTAGGAAATATGAGAATGGTAATTATTTGAAGAGATAACTGCTGAATTTTTTCAAGA
>VSMD01014970.1:0-18785 GCA_008750895.1 Mirza zaza
TGAGACAGAGTCTCACTTTATTGCCCAGGCTAGAGTGAGTGCCCTGGCGTCAGCCTAGCTCACAGCAACCTCAAACTCCTGGGCTCAAGCAATCCTGCTGTCTCAGCCTCCCAAGCAACTGGGACTACAGGCATGCGCCACCATGCCCGGCTAATTTTTTTCTCTATATATTAGTTGGCCAATTAATTTCTTTCCGTTTATAGTAGAGATGGGGTCTCGCTCTTGCTCAGGCTGGTCTCGAACTCCTGAACTCAAATGATCCGCCCACCTCGGCCTCCCAGAGAGCTAGGATTACAGGCGTGAGCCACCGCGCCTGGCCTGATTCTCTTTTAAAATAATAAATTATCACTAAAAATAACAATGGAGTTATTACTAAAGCTTGGTATTACTCTACATATTTTTGCAGTTAAGTTAGTGCCTAAAACTAACTTTTGAATGAACATTTGCAACAAATTGATCATAAAGCATAGTGTAGGAGTTTTCAACAGAAAAAATTTATCCCAGCCTTATTTTAAATTGCTTGATGTTTTTTCTTAAAATTTAAGTAACAGTTAGTGTTTTCCATTCCTTGTTCTAGGCTACAGTTGATTAGCTTCCAAAACCATAAATTAGTGCCACTCAGAACTTTCCAATTATGAAACTGGAGGAAGTTTATATTCTAACTTAAGCCCATGGGCCGCAAAAATTTTAATATGGGTGAATTTCAAAATTCAAAGTTTGCCTGTAACTACCCTTTGGTGAGGTATGAGGTATAGTTGCTAAATATTTTAGTATGAAAATAAATGATTTTTCTAAAAATTATACCATTTTTATACTCAACATCTGCAGTAAGCCTATGTTTATTGTTAAAAATTAAAGGGATAAATGATAGCAGTACCTTAGCAAATAGCCTCAACTACATTTTTACCTTATTCAAATAATTGACTATAAAAGTTTGTTTTGCCACTTGCATTAAACAGAAACTTCCCTTACTTGCTTGCACATTTCTATTTGATTTGGTGGGAATAACCTGAGTAGTTATGAAAATTTAAAATAATAAAGTTGTGGTCTATTAATGTAAAAACATTATATTATATCATTTCTGGTTGAATTGTTATTGGGGAAAAACTATCTAATGGCATTTTGTTAAAGCGAATTGGAACTATTTTAGAAAAATGATCCTTTATTTTCTCAGTTCTATCGTTTTGTTTGTGTGGTTTAATTAATTTATTGTCAATATTTCAAATAGGATTGAAATTCCATAAATTAAATGAAATTCACATGTTTCTCTTTTGAAATTGTTTCACCATAAAATATGAAGCTGAAAGTTCACTCTAAAACTAGATGAGTGGTCTTGATATAATTTAGATGAGAATATCTGCAATTATGTCCCAAGAAAAAGAGGTTTACCTCATATAATGGAGAACATGTATGTTGCCATTCAGAAGTTATTTCTTTCAGGGTCTTATTTTGTATATGTGCAGAAAATGGAGAGGAAGCCAGCTTGTGTGGCTAATGCTACCTTCCATTTTAGTGAGAATTTCTAGTTTCTAAAACATTCTAGAAATCAATGAACTGATCACTATTTTATTCCCTTAGGAAAACTGAGAGTGGCATGACAATGCATGAAAACATAAATGCCATGCATGTTGTAAATTAAAGTGTAAACCGTCACAAGTTTATTTAAGAATGACAAGAAAGCTAAAATTTCAAAACCACTGTTAATGGCCAAATTTCAATGGGACATATAATCTTGAATCAAAAGCCATCGCTAACCTGAAAGAATCAATTCATGAAACAATGCCAAATTTATATTCTGGCCAAGAAAGCTGTTATTTAATAAATTAAGGAAAGATATACAGCTAATATGAAATTCATATCTTTCTGTTAGCAAAAAGTATCCTGGTACTATTAATTAACTCAGACAACATTTTTCTCCAGCATTATCCCCGACCTCTCTTATATGGTATTTGTTATTCATAGTTTTGGTCTTAACTTGTGGATAATTTTGGTCCAAGTTCTAACTCTAAAGTGTTCCTTAATCACTTAATTTCCCCTCTTATTAGCTGCTGCTTTACATAAGAGACCATTGAGTGCCAATTCATTTTTCACAGAAAGGTCAATTTTATCTAAAAATAACAAACTTTACCTTGTTTCATTTTCTGGTAAGAAGAAAGGAAGATCTAAAATTATTGTTGTGAGATAATACATATGTATTCAAGGAATTTCTCTGGCTTCCAGAGAATTATTTTAGAAATTACATGATGGTGGAAAAAGTCAGTATGTGCCTTGCTGTAAAATAAGTTGAACCCCCATTCACATGTTGAAGCCCTAAGCCCCAAAGTGTCCCACTCCCTCTTCCTTCCCTTCCCCTCTTCCTCCCTCTCCTTCTCCCTATGCTGAAATCATTAAAACAAAAGAGACTATATATATATATATATATATATACACACTTCATATTTATTTTTTTTCTCCCTTTCAAATGGAAACTAAAATTCTTCCTTACACCAGCACTCAGACTCTGGAAATGAAAACCCAGTTCTGGAATCCTCATTCGGGTACTTACTAGCTCTGTAGCTTTAGGCAATTTAGTTAATTTATCTGAATCAGTAATTAATGCAAATTAGGAACAAAATATTTCAAGTAGTCTATGGAGCAGTTCCTAACCATTTGGGCACCAGGGACTGGTTTCATGGAAGACAATTTTTCCACAGATGAAGGGTGGGGGGTGGGGGGGGAGAGTTGGTTTCAGAATGATACAAGTGCACCACATTTATTGTGCACTTTATTTCTGTTATTACTACATTGTCACTTGCCACATACTGACAGGTTTTGAAATGAGTCTGCAAGCAATTGATTTATTATGGTCTCTGTGCAGTGAAACCTCTCTGCTAATGAGAATCTGTACTCGCAGCCACTCCCCAGCACCAGCACCACCGCCTCAGCTCCACCTCAGATCACCAGGCATCAGATTCTCATAAGGAGCAGCAACCTAGACCCCTCGTAAGTTAGGTAATAATATTATAATTATATTCAAGCTTTACATACTATCTGTTTGATATGGACAGGTTATTTAGCTTCTCTAGATTATTTTTTCATTGTAAAAATGGGAGTAATAATATTGTCAAGATTTTGCTTCAAAAAATATTTTTATATTGAAAATAAACTTTTCCATTTAAATAAATCTTTTATGTATATTCACAGTACAAAAGAATGTTACCTAAATTCAACTGAATAGAAAGATTTGTCTATAGATATAAAATAGTTTGCTCAATTTTAATGAGCACAGTCTAAGTTTCCAACATTCATTATGATTTTAAAAATAATGTCTTTAACAATCTGGATTCTGGTCTCTTTGGAGGATTATTTCTATTACTAATTAGGCTAAGGTTTCTAATATATAGCCTTTCTATATTCTTCAGAAATATTTATACCTAAATATAAATATTCTTCCATAAGGTTATAGACCTAATTGAATTAACTACATTCTTCAAATAAGTAAATTTTGTAGAAGTACATAAATCTTAAGTACCCGAATGTTTGCAAGGGTTAAGTTTTTAGCCTTGACAAACATTCTTGAATTTTACTACACAAAACCAGGATTGGATAAAAGCATAAATATCTATGGGTTTCAGGTCCTTTTCTCTCTCTGCATATTTCTTTCGTATAATCTATTGACCTCAAGTTCCTAGCCTTATTTTATGAAGCTTTTAAAAACATGATTCCAAATAGCATTCTGTGTGATCTACTTGATAACCTAGAGCTTTACACAGGTAATCGGGGACTTTTACATAAATTATGCAATTTGATCATAAAATTCTGTCTGACCTTATTGAGAGCCTACTATGAACAAGGAAGTTTGAATAGGTCTGAGGGAGTGTGAGCGATATGCAAAAATAAATAACGTATATTTTCTGCCTTCAAGGAGTGTCAAGGTAAAAAAACAAATAGCAAAAATGATTCAAATGAGGTTGAAGGCTTTAACCAGCTCATGCACAACGAGGAACATTATAAATCCAGGTAACCCCCAGAACTCAGCAGGATTGGAGTTTTATAGTGTGAGAAAAGAGAAGGCTATGTGATCTGGGGTCTCCTGAAGGTTGCTATTTTCCTTAACTGCTGCAAACTTGTGGTCGGTATAGTTGGGAGATTTTTCATCTCTTGTTCGAGATCTTTGGTACAATCTTACTTTGTAAGCTGTTAGAGAAGTTATTTTGAGAACTATCTTTATAAGACTTTCAGATTTTCTGTTAACCATCCATTAAGTTTCAAGGAAGGAGATAAGGGGGGAAAAAGGAAAGAGAAGAAAGACAAAAGAAAAAAGAAAGAAAGGAGGCAGGAGATAAAGCTAGGAAAATTGCCATCTGTGTTAATCCTATCTTTGATAGGATTTGGTGATCTAATAAATTTGGAGTTTAAATCCTGTGCACGCTACTTAACTCTATTTGTAAACCCAGGCAAAGGTATTAAAATTCCTGACCTTCAATTTCATCATCTGTAAAGCAAGAATAAAAGTTGTTGTTAATCATTTATCAAAATATATGTGAAAGTGCTCTGTAAATCATTCTTTGTGTAACTATAAATAGTGATAAAGGCATAGCATTGCCACTGCCATTCAGGCATTTTAAATTATAGGTTTATAGGAAAAAAGAAGTCATAAAAATTGTGAAAGAAAACTGCCTGGTCAAAATAAGTGTTAACATCAAATTGTTCTATACTCATGAATTTTCCAAAAGACTTAACTCAATTCTGATGGTGAATAGATAGGCGGATAGAGATAATAATCTGTTGAAAAGTTAATCATGCTCTTAAAAGAAAATCAATGGCAAAGCAAATGCTAACCTTAGTTTTGAAGTAGAGTAATATGGAAGAGATCCAGATTGTTATCTATGACTAAGAAATTCCTGAGAAAAGAAATCCATTGATGATAGCAGGGAGGAATTATTAGCACAGCTTTGTAGTGTCTCAGTATATCGTTGCAACATTATTCTTCTTTGAGCATCATTTTATAATTTGTAAAAGCCTGTCATATTTTGTATCTTCTTTGAAACTTTTTTCCAGCTTTTATTGTTGGTGGACCAGGTATCACAGTCAACATTTTGGAATGGAGAAAAATGAGAGTCTTGGAATTTAACAACCTTTTCCAATGCTATTCATCTAGTCACTGCTGATAGTGGAGGTACTATTCATTCTAACATTTAGCTTAGTATTTTGCTATTAGATATTAGATTCTAGGTAGGCATAGATAATACAATAGATGTCATTTTCTGTTTTTTTTATTAATTTAACAATTAATAATGAAGTCTATTTCATATCAGGTATTATACTGGTCACTGGATATACAGAGGGGAAGAAAAATCACATGATTATTATGTTCATAAGTGTTAAATTCTGACAATAAACAAGTTAAAAAATTAAACAATCCTCTGAAGTATAATGAAGACAGTGTTGTGATAGAGGAGGTCAGTATGTACTGACTGTGAAAAGATGGTAAGAGAAAACCTGTCTGAATTGATAAATTCATGCTGGGACTTAATGTTGAGGAAATAGTAGTATAAAGAGTTGAGATATTAGAGCACAGAATACATAAACTGTGCAATGCAATTACTGTGGCAAAAAATACACAAATTTTGGCAGATTTTCGGAAATGAACAGAGACCAGTGTGGCTAGAGAAATTGAGGGATAGATAACTAATCTTACTTAAAGATATTCAATATCTAACCCACCTCAAAGACAATTTCAATTGTCTGCTATTTTTTTTCCTTCTGTATAGGTCATACTTTCCTTTTTATTTTCGTATCTCACAAATTTTGTTGAAAATTGGGCATTTTACAAAAGATGATACAGCAGCTCTGGACACTGAGACACTGATCTTCCTGTCTCTGGAGCTTATAACTGTTTGCTTGTTTGTTTAGTGATTTGGCTGGACTCATTCAGTGAACTCTATTTTTTCCTGCAATGTAAAGCCTTTGCTGTTTTTCAGAGGACATGGAGATAATATATACATATATACTCTTCTGTCCTTCTATGATGACTGGATTTACCCAGGCTCTGTTTGCATATCACTTTCCCTCAACTCCCCGTTCAGCTTCTTGATAGTATAGCTTCTACTAATTTTCAAATGATGCCTCTATTATTCTATTGTTTTTATTTTCCCTGGGAAATTAGTTGTTCCAGGTTGTAATTGATTGCAGCTAGGCCCTTTTGCAAAAACCAGTCTTTGCAATTTGCGGAGACCCTCTGTGGGGAAAACTGCTCACGGAGCAGTAGCTATGGGGACAGGTCAGGGAGATGATTAACTCACTCTTCATCTGCAGCCTCCCTGGGAGAAGGAGCTGTGCATGTGTTGGGGGGAGGGGAACAGGTAGGCTAAAAACTGGCACCATCCCTGGCTGCTATCAACACCCAGTGCTGTGGTTTGAATGCCTCCACTATAGGTTATGTTGAACTTTAATTGCCCTTGTAACAGTATTAAGAGGTGAGATCTTTAAGAACTATTAGGTCATGAAAGCTCTGTGCTTAGGAACAGACTGATGCTATTGTTGCTGGAGTGGGCTAGTTATCATTTGAATGGGCTCCTGATAAAAGAATAGATTGTGTTATGCCAAGTATTATGGCAGGGCCCAAATAGCATAGCCACAAGTTTGGTTATATGGGCATAAAATCTTACCCAAACTCCAGACTTGGGGAGTCAATTAGAGGAAGCCAGTATGTGGTGTTTTGACCTAATAAAATTGGTGCGAGAAGGGGGAGGGACCCATGGCAAGGCAGGTAAAACGCAGACGCGTCTTCTGTATCCCAGGCATGGCTTCTTCCGATGACCAGGCCGCGATGCAGTATTGACTTGACAGAGCCTTGCTCCTGTCTCACAGTGGCTCCACATGATTTCTGTACTGCAAAATAAAGCCAGATGCTGGAAAAAAAAAAAAAAAAAAAAAGAATAGATTCAGTCCTATCTCTCACCTTGTTTTCCATGCCTGCTTCTGCCTCTTGCCTTCTGCTGTGAAATGACCCTGACCATATGCCAGCACTATGCTGTTGGACTTCCTGGTTTCAGAACTATGAAAAATGAATTTATTACTTTTATGAATTACCCCGTCTTAGGTTTTTCTGTTACAGTAGGAGAAGACAGACTAAGATATCCATTATGGGACTTTTTGAGCCAGGTGATAGGATTCTGTCATGTTCACTGGATAGTGAGTCCACCTAGAATAGATTTTCTGTCCAAAGAAGTAAGGAGAGGTATGAACTGCCATTCAGCTGCCAAGCCCACTACTGTAGGTCTTCTACTACATAGAACTTCTCAGGGAAGAGGGACTGCAGTCCTTACCAGCTATCCTGCCTGAATTCTGTCTACATAGTGAGAATTTGCGGTGGGTGTTTGAATGTTGTCCACCTGCTGCTGTCCACCGATTGATATGATATGGTCATTTGACAGAATGGAGATGCAAAAATGGTATCTTCTGATACATTCCATTTCCTGGAAGTAATCTGTCACCAATACCCACTATTGTCCATTTGCAGTCACTGCAGTTAGGCCCTTTGTATATCAGTAGGGCAGGGGAGGGGTCATCACACCTTCAGCCACAGTCCATTTTACAAAGAGGAAAGTAATATTCCATTCTCTGTGATCTCCCCTCTAGTAGGAACTCCTTTAAAACTTATGGAGAACTCTGCTGGAAGCCACTTTCACTAGGCAGATGGAGATTCAGAGCACAGCAGCTGCTCTCTCTCTTTTCATTCTGAAATTCCTTGCATTGTTATTATACATTCTTCTTTTAAAGGAGAGTTTTTATCTCAAACACTTCTTGAAATCCTATTCTATATACTATCAGCACTTCAGGTGAAATGGAGGTCAGAAAAATCACTAAGGGAGTCATTTTCCCATATACATACTTCTATAGCTGTTAATTTTGCACTTGCGTTATTAAAATTATATATAGTAAATAATCTCTTGGCCGGGCGCGGTGGCTCAAGCCTGTAATCCTAGCTCTCTGGGAGGCCGAGGTGGGCGGATCATTTGAGCTCAGGAGTTCGAGACCAGCCTGAGCAAGAGCAAGACCCCGTCTCTACTATAAATAGAAAGAAATTAATTGGCCAACTAATATACATAGAAAAAATTAGCCGGGCATGGTGGCACATGCCTGTAGTCCCAGCTACTTGGGAGGCTGAGGCAGCAGGATTGCTTGAGCCCAGGAGTTTGAGGTTGCTGTGAGCTAGGCTGATGCCACGGCACTCACTCTAGCCTGGGCAATAAAGTGAGACTCTGTCTCAAAAAAAAAAAAAAAAGAAAAAGAAATAATCTCTGATCTAAATATTGAAGAAAGAGTAAAAATAGGCCAAACTAAATGTAGAAAGAAGAATGTTTCAGAAAGAAGGCACAGAATAGAGTTGTGAAAGAAGATGGAGAGAAGAGTTTTTATATCTATATCAATGAGAACTCAGTGCAGGAAACAAGAACCACTCTAGATATTTTAAGCAAAAAGATTTTTAATACAGGAATTTAGTGCTTCTGAGATAATCGAAAGGGCTGAAAGGACATGTTCTAAGTTGGAATCCTGGAATTAATTCCAGAACCTTATCAAATTGATTGATTATTGGTACTTCTCCACTTGAAACAAGTTCTAGAGCTAAGCCAGAAACAATAAGTCTCTGTCACTCACTGCAACCATCAGGAGATTGGAGAATGGATGGTAAGGCTCTTAACACCAGGAATATATAATAAATACATTCTCCTTTTAGAAGAAGAAATACCCCAAGAAGACCCATCATACATAGGAATTTTCTTGCAAGGAAAACCACCCAAAGCCTGCAGGAAGGGGACCACCACCACCAGACTCTACCCTCCAGATCTTACCTGACTGCACCTGAGTAGCACCATGCATGGAATATTTAGAAACCCGGTGATCAGGATTCTGGGAAATGTAGTTTTCTAATGAGATTAAAGAAATTGAAAGGAAAATTGAAGGATTTGAGGAGAAACTTTTGTGTGCTGTGGGCTGAATTATGCCTCCCAGAATTTATATGTTTAAGTCTCAATCCTTAGTACCTCAGAATATAACCATATCTGGAGATAAGGTTTTTACAGAGGTAATGAAGTAAACATGTGGCCATTAGGGTGGGGTCCTAATGCGCTATTACTTGTGTCCTTACAAAAAGAAGAGAAGACTTCAGGGGCATCCCTGCACCTGGGAACAACCATGTAAAGAGGCAGCAAGAAGATAGCCCTCAGCAAGCCAAGGAGACAGGCCTCAGAAGAGAACAACCGTCTGGCACCTTCTTCTTGGACTTCCAGCCTCCACAACTGGAAGAAAGTAGATGTCTGTTGCTTAAGACACCTAGACTGTGGAATTTTGTTATGACAGTCCTAGCAAACTTTGAATAATATGGCTGGCTTGTTTTGTTTAAGCGTTTCGCTGTATGAAACATCATCAAAGTTTTAAACATGTCTGAAACAAAGGGACCTATACCAAATAAAGAGCTGTATTTGACAAATCCTTACCACAAGTAATTCTAAACATAAAGACTGCTCCAGTTTCAAGGATTTGATATAATATATAGCGCTTCACCTTCATCTTTAAGTTTGCTGAGATATGAAATAATGAAAGTAGAAATAATATTAAATCATAGAGGTATTTTAAAAATATTTAGTTATTTATACAGTTATATATCTAAACTCAATTTCTCATCTTATTGTATATAGTTCCATATTAAAAGCAGTAGCCTTAACAAGTAGGTATTGCTACATGGGGCAGAATCAGTTATAAAAATGGAATATTCCTCATAAGTAATTTTCTTATTTGATTGTTATTAGCTTGGATGTGCTGAATTTCACTTTCTTTTATAGGAGTGATAGTTATAGTGGTTAATTGTTTATAATTTCCCCTTGAAAAATTGTGATTAAGTCATTCTATCTAATTCCATTCCTACAGAAACCAATATACAATTGATTGTGTTCAGTGATGGATAAATCGATTTTGTTTTCCTTTGAGTCCTATCAACTCAGTGTCTGAGATTAAAAGGAACCAGAGTAGCACTTGGAGAATATGAAACAGATTTAAACATTCCCTTCATGCAAAAATGTGGGGTAAAATACGATTAATATAAATCATATAAATCAAATACTATGATATATAGTATTTGAATAATATATATCAAATCAAACAATATGAAACATATCCAAATAAATATAAATCAAAAAATATGTATATTATTAATAAGTAGAAATCCAATAATATACTTTGTAATTATGAGACTTGATTGTAGATGGTTTGCATGTGTTTCCCCAACTCAGAGATTATTGACTTCTCTAAAAAGTAAGCCCTGGGATGAATATTCTAATGGTGAGATAAATGTTTTGAGACTCGACATAGGTTTAAGAAAGAAATGTCATGCCAAACAGGAAAAACATAGGAAAGACATGGTATTATAGTGTATAGAACATTGTAGGCATTCATCCCATAAAATTGGGTATATAATTAGCCAAAGGTCCAAACCAAGAATAAGATCCACATTTTATTCAAGAAGATAGACAATAAATGATTTATGAAGCAGCTATTACTAGTATTTGGTTTGATAGCAGAGCTTTAATCAAAGGGCATTCGAGCTCTCAGATAAGTTTTTCATGCAACAGAAGAGATAGGTTATACAGTAAGAACCCAATGTAACTGGAGTCTAGGATATCAAAATCAGAAGAATCAGGATGGGATGAACTTCAAGACTGTCTTAATGAATGCATTTGGTGTCCTTGCTTAGGTTGAGAACTGATTTCAGAATTTAAAACTATAAGGAAATACACATTTAGTAGACTAGAAATGTTTTCATTAATTGTGGATCAGTTCTCGAGGCAGAATGATGGATTTACTTGACATAGCCTATTTTAATTAAATCTAAAGAGGACATATGGTGTCTTATCTAAATGAGATATGTCTTTTTTTTTTTTCCTTGAAAACATGGGCACACTGTCTTGATTTTCTGGATGTCCCAGTTGATTCAAGAAGATACTCAGTAGGCTTACATCTGGATTCTGATTCTATGATTTATTCCTAGGAACAAGAGAACATTAGCATTAGTTAGAATTGTCCCATATTATCTTCCTTTGCTTGAAAATATAATGGTTTTTCCAAATTTTCTTGTGCAGAAGGAAACACTAAAGTAAACCGCATTGTGTTTATATTTTATTAATTCTTCCCGACTTTAATGGCCAATAGTTTTAAATGGGATATGTATGATTAATCTGAGCAGAAAAGGTCCTCAAAGAAGCCTCATGGTTCACTTTGGTGAGTGGCTTCAGCTTTGCAACAGACTTCTGAACACCATAAATGTAAATGGTGTAAATAACATTCTCATTCATTGACATCTGAAATCTTCTGTAGAATTTTCCTTTGACCTTTTCAACAACAATAAGTGTCCTATGTCTTTCCTGCCTCTGTGTACATGTGCCTTTATCACAGTATCTCTCACTCTGGTCAAAAATGAATAACATAACTCATTTCTGTCATCTTCTTAAATCATATTACTTAAAACTAAACCATTGTCATGTGTCAGGTGCTGTATTAGATTATGTGCTTCATTTCATATAATGTTCAAAAGACTACCATGAATATACTATTATTATAATTTAATGATGAGAATATAAAGATACAAACATTTTAAATAATAGATCAAAAGCATAGGACTCTGTGAAAGAGAATGTAATAAATCTAAGAAGTCAGCTATTGTCCTGAAATTCCTAGCCACTGTACTGCTTCCCTTGATGATAGTCAACACATTCAACACATAGATTGAATGTTCAATAAATGCTTCATATATATTTACAGAATGAAAGAATGAATACATATTATAGGTAAATCTTGAATCATTAATGAAAGTAAGTTCATTACATATTACTATTAATAATAATTCTGAGATATTTACATATTTTTCAAGAATATTTAAATCTATACAAAATGGAAAATATGTTAGATAATGAATTATTAATATATTCTCAGTGTCAAGATATTTGTTTAACTTGATCTTTTCATCATGCAAGCTTTAGCTCACATTGTCACTTCTTTGTGGAGACTTTTCCTAACCACCCAACTTAAGTAGCTGCCATCACTCTTATTAGTTTCCAATATTTTCATATGTATTCGTTTTTATTTATTCATTTTATTACAATTTAGTTATAGTTACCTTCACTAGAATGAAAGCTCCATAGTATTGAGACCATTTCTACTATATAATTCAAGACTTAAAACGATGCCTATAATATTGTAGATATGCAATAAGTATCTATAAAATAAATTAATTAATAGGTAGATTTTTGCAAATTCAATGTTTCTGAAGATATCTGAAATAACAAACTAGATAATATTAGTATTATTATTTACTTTTAAAATAGTAATGATGATAATAATACTAATTAATTGAATGCTTACCCTACTATATAGGCTTTAATATAGATTTATTTAAAAGACAGATATTATGTATATAATTATATAATAATACTCTAAGCATTTTTTGCACATTTTAGAAAGAAGAAAACCAATTTTAGAGAATATAATTCACTAGTATAAGAGCACATAACCAGTAAGAAGGATATCTATGATTTGTACTTTATTCACCTTGCTATATTTCTACATTATTTTCACTTGTTATACTAATGTGTGTGGATTCTTTTAATTTTATTTATGTATTTTAAGTCTACTACATTTATGTCTTCATCAATTTCTCAATAGTAGATTGTAGGGCACTGACATATATTTTCCTAGTTTAAGAATTAAAGTTAGTGAGTAATGTACGTGTTCTGCCCAGAGTGTTTGAAAGTAATCTGTTCTGGACAAGGTCCTTGTGATAAACAAGGATGTTGCCTAGAGGAATAACAAAGGACCTGAGTTGTAAGTAAGTAACAGCTACCCCACCCCATAGCATTGGGTCTGGAGGCCACATGATAAACATATTGTTCCTGTGATTGCTGTGTACACCTCATAAGATGGCTGATTAGTCAATGACGGGTAAAACCCCTCAAGGGAGGGGCGACCTAAGCCAGGCACAGCCACCCAGGTTCATCCAAAGATCTTAGGGGGTCACCCTAAGAGAAGCTGGGGATGAGAAATGCCCCCTGTGGCTCACCTTGCCCATCCTTGCTAATCTTGGTCCTTTATCTATGCCTAGTGCCTAGAGCAACCACCTTGAAATTCTGAGTCAGGAGATATCTGCTTCCCTAAGGCTACACTTTCTGGAATTTATGGCTATTGCTGCCACGCCTGGGCAGTTATGTACAAGGAACTAACTTTAATCTTTTAGAATATAGAAATAAAATGTACTCAGTGTATTATTACTCAAGTCAGCCATCTGTATGTGTGTCCGTGTTTTTCTTTGTGTTCTGCATTTGTGTTTTGTCTTCTGTGTTCATCCTCCCTCCTGCAAACGGGCCACGACAGTAGATTCTCTTGCCTAATTTCACTGTTTAGCTCCATTCTGGCTAATGTGCTGTTATGAGTATAGAAAAAAAATTTTATGTTTGTTTGTGTGAAAGATAAGATCTACTACATAGGAATCAATATAGTTTTTTATATTGATTTTTGTAATCTTATCAGTAGTATATTTTTTTCCAGCATGTGACTAAGCCATGGGTGGGAATCCATTTAATGGGTGTTGAATAAAGTCTGTTGATATTAGAGAAATAAAATACACAGTGAGAGTTTTACTCATAAGGAAATTGGGGGACCAGGGATAAGTGGGGTTTGTTCAATAGAACAAAATTTGAAGAACAACTAATTTGGTGTTGGATTGGATTACCTACCTGCCTAAAACCAACACTGGCCTGAAATTTCTCATTAGAATCAGACGTATAACCACCATTCAGTGAGCCCATACTGGGAGTGTCAGAGTGATTTGGGAACAAGAGCCAGTCAAGAGCTCACAAAAAGCATTCCCATATACATATAACATATATAACAAATTTGGACACAATTTTAAAAGTTTTAAATATTTTTCAAAAATAAAAAAAATTGCTACTTTTGATTGACAACCTTGTGTCCAAATGAAAATCATTTCAGTCCATCACAATTAGACTTACCTTCTCCATTCATTCAATGGAGTGTGCTAACATTACTAGGTGGCAGTCACCTGTTTGCCTTGTCAAACATTATATCATTAACATATACAAAGTTGATTTATGTAAAACATGATATTTTTAATGCACTGGATTCTGAGGGCTCTATTTCTATTTGTGCCTGAAAGTAACAAATGAGGTGGTTACCAGAGTCCAGGAAGGGGAGGGAAGAAAGGCAAAAAAAATAATAATAATTATAATAATGAGTGTATTTATTACCACTGAACTGTACACTTAAAAATCATAAAGGTGGTAAATTATATATTTATATTTTACCTCAATAAAATGGTTTTTAAAAAAATATCGAATGGTACTTAGCAGAATCTATAGATAGATAATATAAAACCATCCCTGCCCCAAGATGCCATGAATACTCTCACAATAGAAAAGTAAAAACCACTGTTACATGACTCAAATTATTTTAGAAAGATAAAATAGGACATTTTAAATTATTTTATGTCACTGTGATATTTTGCACTGAATTTCGCTTTAATTAACAAGACAATTAATTGTTAAATGGCTAAATGTATTGCTTCTTATTGGAGAGAGGGGCAGCCATAGACTTTTAAATGAGAACATTGCTCTCCAACACATTTTTTTTTCACCCAGGACAACACACTGCATAGCTTTCTCGGTTTATATTGCTCTTGGAAGATTATTTGTAATTTACTGATCATGATTCTCTTGTATTTAACTTACCATTTCAGTCATAACAAAAAGTATGAACTGGTTTAATCTTCTTGCCAGAGCTGCAAACACATCTGTGTATATCAAATTAAAGTTGGATAATCTGCTTATAGAAAATGTTATGAGACTTGAGCTATGTCTTTCTACCCTTGTGAAAGTACATAGCATGTTCTTGGGGATAATGGAAGAAATTAAAAACAAAAGCTAGAAAAGGGGAGAAAAAGCACTAGTGTCTTTGGTAGGTTGCCTTTAGCATAACTCCAAGGCAATAATTAAAAGAAAATGGAGAGATAAACCTCATACATGCAGGTGTGCCCACATAGCTGTTGGAACCTTATAGGAAAACAATATCTTCTTCCCTTTTATTTGCTCTGTAGCCAATTAACATATGTAGAAATTTTACATAATCTCTTTGTGCCATGGTGTTCTTACTAGAGAAATGGAGACAATAATTTTAGGAGATAATGGAGATAATAATAATTTTATCATCATAGGATTACTATGATGACAAAATGAATTAATGTAGGTAAGCTCTTAGAAAAGTGCATGGTGGATAGGAAGTACTATTCAAATTTAAGCCATTATTGACATTATATATTTATTCTGCCAAACTTGATATTTATTCATTATATTAAAGTTGCTATCATACTAAGGATCAAATTAACAGTTATGAATACTGTGTTTCATTACAATTTGATGCATATTACTGATGGCCAATAATGATTCAGTAAAATCTATACATTCTATGTAAATGTACTAGACAGAATTTTGATAGTGATATAAATAACAGAGGTGTATCACTTTCTGGGGATAAAATATTGCAAATATTAAATAGTAGAAATTTAATAATAGAACTAATAGAAATGAAAAACAATTTTTAATTATTTTTTGTGAATACAGTGGCTACTCTTTATCTGTTAATGACTATTGAATATGTAAATGTACTAAGTTTGTTTAATGACTATTCTATTGAGACAATTTAAAGTCATGTTTAACTTAATATTTTGCCACAATTCATGAATATCCTTGTTGTGTATTCCTGTGCAAAGTCTTCTCTATCTTAACATCTACTCTATTTTAGGGAAACATTTTCTAAGCAATATCAAGGTCAAATAAAGGTGATATATAATACCATAAATTAGCAATATAATTGGGGAGAAAAGTAACTTAAAAGGTTACGATGTAAGCTATTGGTTATATGAGATACAAGGATGGTGTCAATACATAATTTATAGGTCCAGAGCTTTCACAGATTACTTCTGCATGGAATGTCAAGGAAAACCAGAATTTATGCTCAGCCTAGAAAGATATCTAGGATTCATATCCTTCAGATCTGAGGATGATATAGTGCCTTGCTGTTACTAGCTATTTCAGTTGTCTATTGATGCATAACAAACAGCCCCCAAACTATAATTTAGCACAAAAACAATCATTCACTTGCTCATGATCTTTCAATTATGTCAGGGATTTGGGGGGCCAATGTAGTGTCTGTTAGGGTACCACATGCAGCGGGATTCAGCTGGGATTTTAGCTTAGGTGGCAGGAAAGGATCATACCTGAATGAATCTCTCTCTACAGGAAGGTAGCCAGGCTTCTTATATGGTGGCTCAAGGCTCCAAGAGAGTGACTGAAAATAGAACCTGTCAGACCCTTCAGAGCTGGTCTGAAAAATGATTTGGCATCACTCTGACAACTATTCTCCTCTTGATCAAAGCAAGTCACAAGCCGGCTCATAACCAAGGGAAGAGAGAACACACTGCATCTCAATAGGAGGAAGGGGAGGTACACACGGAACTGCAGAAACTGAGGATGACTTTCTTTTCAATATGAAAACTACCATATTAGTTCTGGAGTACTGTACATATTCTTTTGATTTTTATAAATTCTGCTTATCCCTCTGTACTATTTTCTTTATTAAACTTATCCACAATTACCTAATCTAACTGCTTCCTGCTAAGATAATGAGTGATACAGTTGGTGCCTACGAGTGGCCTCAGTAAACAGAGCTTTACAATGAAATTCTGGGGTTGGGTTGCTCTTATATTTGAAGAATATGCCCACAGCTTCTTTGCCAGGGATCACTGGTAATCTGTGGCATGCAATTACAATTACATGGCTTGTTCTTGGCAGCTGCCATGGGCCAATAAATTGGAAAAGAGTCCTAATTTCTATCAGCCAGGCTGGGGAAGCATGTATAGGAGTGCATTTGAGGAAGAGGAATAAAATATAATGCTGTATTGGGTCAAATTTATTGACATGGTTTCACAAACTTCAAATTCAAGATTTAATGTATTACCTTGTGAACTTGGGTGTGGCATCAGTACTCTGTTAAGTTGCTACATGAAGCTTGGAATCTTCAATGGACTACAGTCAATAAGTTGGAAATCCAAGAATTTTGTTACATGAAATGTGTTGAGGCATTCCCTTCTCATACCAACAGAAGCAGTCAGATGATACCACCTGGAAGATATTAAAAACTACTTTGGTAAGAGGGCTTATAAGCATCCTTGAAATGTTCAATTGTGATTGTCTTCTGTGAGCCAGAGAGTACTGTGGGGATGCTATAATGAAACTGAATTTTCTGATCTCAGTAGGAATAGGGGATAATAAACAGTAGAGGCAAGTGACAGCACTTAACTACCAGAGATAAAGTAGGAGGAATTGTCACAATAAGCCACATACAGGAAGAGGCAGTCTGTGTTTGTGCTCACAAGTATCTGCGATGTTGGCTAATTCCTCACAGTATTGCTAGAAACGAAATACACCATCAGCTACTAAAATGCTGCTTGACATTTATCAGCAAAAATGCCATCTACATCAGTGGGGCAGACACCTAACTCTATTCACTTTAGTGAGGATTCCTGGCCTCATTCTCTGTTCATAGGCATAAACCAATTCACAGATTTAGAGTGGTGTGACTTCAGGCAATCTTGGTCTTTTCTGAGAAAAGACCTTGAAACATGACATCAGATATACATCGTGAATATTCCCTCAAGCTGTCCCCAAGTGACCTGCTGCTGTTTACCAGGGTGACCACATGGTGGGGAAAGTGATATCCAGATCTTCAGTGGTTTATAAGGTTTTGATTCTTTATCCAAGGTAATTTTCAGAAACTCACACTTCATTCTTTTTTTTTTATTTATTTATTTTTATTTCGGCATATGATGGGGATACAGATTTTAGGTTTCAATAAATGCCCTTTCCCCACTCCCCCCACAAGTCTAAGTCTCCAGCATGACCATCCCCCAGATGGTGCACTTCTGACTCATTATGTATGTATCTACCCATCCCCTCCCCCGTCCCCCTGCCCAATACACTATTATTGTAGTACCTATGTGTCCACTTAGGTGCTGCTCAGTTAATACCAGTTTGCTGGTGAGTATATGTGGTGCTTGTTTTTCCATTCTTGGGATACTTCACTTAGTAGTATGGGTTCCAGCTCTAACCAGGAAAATATTAGATGTGCTATATCACCATTGTTTCTTAGAGCTGAATAGTACTCCATGGTATACATATACCACATACTATTAATCCATTCTTGGATTGATGGGCACTTGGGCTGCTTCCATAGCCTTGCGATTATGAATTGTGCTGCTATAAACATTCGAGTGCAGATGTCTTTCTTGTAGAGTGTCATTGGATCTTTTGGGTAGATGCCCAGTAATGGGATTGTTGGGTCAAATGGTAGATTTACTCGTATCGCTTTAAAGTATCTCCAAATTGCTTTCCACAGAGGTTGAACTAGTTTGCAGTCCCACCAGCAGTGTAGGAGTGTTCCTCTCTCTCCGCATCCACGCCAGCATTTGTTGTTTGGGGACTTTTTGATAAACGCCATTCTCACTGGAGTTAAGTGATATCTCATTGTGGTTTTGATTTGCATTTCTCTGATGATTAGAGATGTTGAGCATTTTTTCATATGTTTGTTGGCCATTCTTCTGTCTTCTTTAGAAAAGTTTCTGTTCAAGTCCTTTTCCCACTTTTTAATAGGGTTATTTGATTTTTTCTTGCTGATTTTCGAGC